>JAOXJJ010000139.1:8604958-8703913 GCA_025769935.1 Phoenix roebelenii
GATATAATCGGAGGACATGGATTGTTAGGTTCCATTCATATACCTGGTGGAATGTCGCATCTATGAACTAAGAAAATCATTCACTCATTAAAAAAAAGATTCCATATGAAATGAGGCATGGAAGGGAGCCACTACAATGAAGTTTCAGGAGTATGAGGTTGACAACCAGCAAAGCTTATGTTGGTTGGCATAACATTACAAGTTAAAGGTAGATTAAAATTTCCACAATAGTAAGTCAAAGTCATGATTTCAAGTCAAAAGCAATGTTATATTACGACATGTCATAACTATTAAGCCATATGAGCAAGTATTGCCACCGTTTCGATTATTGGAATGATAAAATTCGCAAGTACTTCGAAGTGTTTGCCATACCTGGATTCAATTCCATCCATCTATTCTTTAAAGAGATGTCAAGATTTCAAATTCCTCATATCTAAATATTAGAATAAAACTTATCTATAACTTCACATAGTTACCATACAAGGATCTGTTCCAGACATTCAAGTAGTTGCTATACAAGAAAACCGTTCAGACTATCTAGGCTTCGTAGAAATATGAAATTTCAATAGTTCAACTTACCAGTATACTTTCCATTTCTTTCATAGTCATTTAGAAAATGAGATACAACAGTAGTTGGAATCACATATCCAATATTTTCAGCTTCTTCAGATCTGAATACCTAAATGAAGTATCTTGTAAGAGACCAAAAAAACATGATGACAACAAAGCCAAAATGAATCATTTACAAACTATAAATTCCATCTCCAGCAATGAACATTTAGATTTCATATATAAAATGGATTTATACAGAGAAAAGATGAAACTAAGTACAATCATGAAAGAAGAAAAGATGAACAAAACTAGAAATAATAACGAAAAAAGGAGAAGAGAGCAATGCAGAAGAAACATAAATAAAAAGGGTATCCTAGTGCACAAGGCTCCCGCTATTGCAGGATCTAGGGAGGGTCATATGTACACAACCTTACCCCAATGTGTGGAGAGGTTGTTTCTGTATTTCTACCCCATGACTCAGGTAATAATGAAGCAACCTTACCATTGCACCAAGGCATGCACTCAAAAATAAAGTACTTCATAGAAATACGAAAGTCCAAGATAGTAGAGCAGTGGAATGAAACACTCGGGCTGCATTTTGGATGCTAGATACATTTAACCATTGGTAAACACTCCCAAATCAACTATCTATTGGATAGAATGATCCGTTGTTTGTTGACCCAACATGAATGCTTGAGTGGAGAAAATATGCTGTTTGGTTGAAAAGGTGGTGGTTAACAAGTTAAGTGACTTTTCTTACTTCCATGGACCAGAAGGTGAGGTAAAAAGGTTGTTGAGGGGTAAAACTAGGTGAGAATTGAGAGTGGAGGGAGCTTTCCCTTGGTTAGCTTGATTTAACCCTCCCCCATAAAAATAAGTTATCCAGGTTAGTCTTCTTTTCTGGAGCATTGATCGATTAAAGATAACATGCCATTTTTGCCACTTGTTTGGCTGGCTAAAACTGATAACTAGGTCGTAACCAGTCACTCAATTTAGCTCATTCTTCCATATGATCTACTGAGTAGGTGAGATTGCGGTTACGTTGAACAACTATGTTACAAATCATTATGATGCCACGTGATATGTGCAGTCACACAATTTAGCCCATTCTTCCATATGATCTACTGACACTGTTATGTAGAGGCACTGGCATGTAATGTACAAAATCACATTGCATCATATCATATATCAGAACTGTCATAGCGTACTTATAATATATTTTCACACGTAAAAGCTGTATGAAAGAGATAAAATCATTTGAAATTAATGTTCATTTGCAAATTAAAAGATACAATATCGCAATGTCACTACTGAAAACTCAATCGAGACATTTTAGTAAAAGATATAACCCATGAGTTCTGGATGCAAGTACTTCCACCTCTTCAAGATCAAATGGAAATTTTCAGTTTGTAAACTCGAACTCATTCTAACTGCAATTTCATAAAGGACCATCCCTGTTTATCTCACTCCATCTGAAATTTCATTCATGAAGGCTTCTTGATCATTGATTGACCAACTTTTCCCCACCCTAAAATAACGATGGAACTAGCAAAAGATTCTACTTTCAGACATTGTTAATTAACAATTTAAAGTCCCTACTTGTAGTTCATTTAGCTGATAATTGCATACAGTTCAGGAACATAAAAAGTTTGATTATCACATAATCAGTCAATAGCGTAACATGACATAGTAGAAGATAATGTACCTGAAATGCTACACCAATACACTCCCCTCGGTCATTAAAAGCAGGACCACCACTATTACCTGCAACAATACAAACATTAATACTCCTCCCACACTACAAACAACAGAAATGACAAAAACAAAAATCACAAGTTGAATGGAGACCAACGATAGTGCTCCATAAACTATTAACTAACAACATATATTTCTGGATCTGGCATTTACCAGGATTTATTGCTGCATCAATTTGAATGCCAAGCAGATCAGATGCTCCGTGAGCATATGAAGTAACCTGAGGTATTCAGAAGGAAAATGACCATAATTATTGTTATCAAGAATTTTTGATTTAGTAATGTACTCTAAAGTAATTGTTATTTGACCAAGATTTGCGTCCAAGTTGATTCTTAAAAAGTTGCATATCTAGCACCATGTTAATTTGCTCATGTAGCTAAACACAACAATATTAATAATCTATGTTAAATCACAAATGATCTCTCAGTACACCTGGTGGAGCTCACTGGAAAAAATTATTAGGATAATTACATTGTTATGCGATAATAATCCTTGGACTACCTGGTGTTTTGTTGCTTATGATAATCCATGGTGCAACATTTGGATACTTGTCATATATCTCCTTTCCTTTTTTCTGCTTTAAGTGTTATGGAATAGGTATCAAAGTTTCTGTCATGACACTCCAGACATGCTTATGAACGCAAGGACTGGAATTGGCATGGCAACTGACAAGCGTCATGACGAGGTGGCCGAATGACAAAGATTGATATGAAGTCTATAACTCATTGCACATGTTATGGATGAAATATGCACGACAAAGGTTTTGTCGTGCCAGACCTTGGCCAAATGATAAAGGTCTAGTTGCTTGTAGCTTCATTTAAGGGTACTCCACATGCACTACCAGACATCAGCAGATATGGAAAATGCACATGATCAGCAGTTTAAATGTTTCCATAGTTGTTCGTGGTTACCTTACTTCTTCCACCTGATCTTTCAAAAGAGATTTATAAACAACATCAGGACCTTCATGCCCTACCCAAAGTGTTTCTCACATCCATCACGCTATTTATGGACTTAAAGAGGCTCCTCGTGATTGCTTTAGCAAATTTTGTACATTGTCGTAAGAATTACATAAATTTTAAAAAATAGGTTCTTTCATTACAATTATCCACAGATCAGCTACTGAACAATGATAAACAGGTCAATATAACATATGTATAAGAAAATGAGGTTATGAAGGTATAAATCATTGAACAATATAATGGAAACTGAAATTCAGAAATCATGATATTCTATATGAAAGTACTGATGCACTCAATTAGGAAAAGAATAGGTCTTAAAAAGTCATGATGAATAAGATCCAACCTCAATTCGCGATACCACACCCTTTGTTACAGATATAGTATCTCCACCGAGAGGATAACCTACAACAGTTACTGAATCCTGCAAATTGCCAATTGTTACCTTAAAAAGTTAAAGACAAATCAACTTAATTAGCAGCTTAAGGAAAAGAACATATAAAAACATTAATAATAATTGTATTGACATGTAACAGGATGCACCATGGTACTGACGATTCAACCCAGCAAATAACATGGTACAGACTAACAAAAGAAAAGGACATAAATCTTACTACATTTCACACCCAAAAACATGCATCAGAGAGGTTTGAATTTCTGGCACACATTATTACATGCAGAAAGGGTCACTGGATATATTTTATTGCCTATTACCTGAAGGCATGGCAGACGTCCAAAACAAAGTGGTTCAGCTCCTCTCCAGAATTCCTCACTCTCCACTGAGAGTAATGCAATGTCGCATTCTATGCCTCTAGCTAAAACCTGTGAATCAGATCACTGAGGAGTTTTATTAGCCAATGTAACAGCCAGTTCTAAAAGCTTCGATATCCTTGAAATGACTTTTAAACATCACTAAAAAAGGTTGCACATGAAAAAATTACATAGCAATCTGCTATTAGCAACTGTAACTCTTTATATAGTGGCGCCACAAGGGCCTGAGAAAATGGAGTATAAGAACAAATACTTGTGCAAAGTTGCCATTAAACAAAAGTAAACCATCTAGTTTCACAAAAACGAATGAAACAATAAGCATATCATCGGTGAAATTCCAGTTCGTGAAGTCAATAAAAAATTGAACAAGCATACAGACATTAAGAGGAAAAAAAGACTCAGAATAGAACATAACATGTTTGGCTGCCTACAGTAAAAACAGGGTTGGAAAATTATAAACAATGTAGAAATATAGCTGGAGAACAATGGTAAGATAACACCCAAAGAAGCTTTGGAAATATTCAACTTCATCTTAGCATGGGTCAACTTGAATCAGAAGTCTCTCAAGGTTAACAGACTGTCCTGCTGGACCTCCTTTAGAAACTAATAACAACTGTTTCCCAGGATAAAGCCAACTCTAGATTTTCCGATCAGTTTCTATTTTTTCCTCATTTAT
This sequence comes from Phoenix roebelenii, assembly GCA_025769935.1. NCBI lineage: Eukaryota > Viridiplantae > Streptophyta > Magnoliopsida > Arecales > Arecaceae > Phoenix > Phoenix roebelenii. Next base: position 8,609,672 of record JAOXJJ010000139.1, read on the forward strand.
CCTTCTCCTTCACAGTCTCCACCTCCCTCAAAAAGAACTAGTTGCTGTATCAGTTCAATCACCAAGCATAAATTACTATTATGCTGATACTCATTTTTCTGCTCAAAGATATATGAGAACTAATAGCATTTTTAAAAGAAAAATCAACATAAACACGTTCAACCTGTTTCCCAAGTTAATTGCTTGATCAAAGGTCCACCAATTTTACAAACCACTGTCATTTTATATTTTGCTGCATATTTGTTATAAATGTTTATAAATTATTGAGAACAGAATGAAATTAAAACCAAGTGAATCCTGCTATTTTCTTCAGTTTAATGAAGGCACTTGACCATCTAATAAGCTGAATGTTCAAGTAATTTGTGGCTTATGTTCTGGATCAAAGTGTACCTTTGGTAACTTACTCAAGGAAAAGGTAGAGGATCAGAAACCAGCCTGAGTGTAAGTTTTGATACCCTTATTTAGAACCTACACCCCAGCATATCTGCGAGTACCTTGGGGTCAAGGCCTAGTGTTTGGAGTCCTTCCAAGTGCTAATGTTAGGTTTGACAACCTCTGGCCTATTGAGGAGATCTTAGTCCAGAAATGTTGCACAAAGGATAAGCTGATTCTCTGTAAAGGAAGTTTATTACCTGTGAAAGCTTTTTCTTGGTTCTTTTGGGTTAGAAATAACTACCAGGCCTTTAAAGTTTAATGTTTAGCTACAAAGACCTTCAAGTGAGCATAAGATCACTTGCTGATGATTCTGCTCAATTTGTCAGGCTTCGTGTTTTATTGACTTGATTATTCTTATGCTTTCTTCTTGTCTCTTCTTTCTTCCTTGGTACTACCTACACCAGACCTTCTCTCTTTTAAAGAGATTCTATGATTTTCACCTGACAATGAGTTTCATTAGAGTTCTTCAACAACACATAAGGGTTAAAAAAAAGACCTTAATTTGCAATACCTTCATCATTGTTTTCTTGTAAGTTGGACTGGTAAAGAAGCAATGAACAGATAAATGGAAAGAGACATGAAATCCATTAAAATACCACATATTAATTGAGGAGAGCCACAAAGTAAGAATTGGAAGACCCATGGAGTTGTGTACAGGAGAACAAAAGGACACAATAAAATCACTACGAGCAACCAGTGAGGAAAACAGCAGAGATGTATAATATAAAGGTTGGCAAATAAAAGAAAATACCTTAGCCACAAACTTGGTGTTATCTCCCCTTCTCTTCAATTTGACCTATTGCCATTAAACCAAAAAATTGAAAGGCAAATATAACTAACCACACGTAATAACAATAGGAAAAAAAGAACATAATTTTTAAACAGAGAAAAAAACACAAAAAAATGAAAAGACTCGACCTCTGAACAAAGTGATCATTTCCACAGCAAAAAATGGATAATTCAAATGGTGAAAAGATTAGTACAGAAAAGATGATGAAAAGGGAAATATTATTTAAGGGCTACCCTATAGAAAATTAGACCACGCCACAACAAATACTGATTATTATAGCCAGGTTTGAAGTTTAAACTGGGAGCAAAATATTTGTCAAACAAAAAGGTTTCGCTTGGAACTAGTTGAAAACCAGGGTCGGTGGAATCATCCCGAACCGGACGGTTCCGACCGTCCCGAGCCGTACCGGTGTCTCACCGATACGGTTCCGGCAACGAAAATGGAACCCGTTGCCAGAGCCGAAGAAGGAAAGAGAGATCTAGCGAAGGAGGGAGGGAGAGAGAGCGCGGGACGCCGGCGAAGGCCGACCTTGGCCGCAAGAAGCGAAGTTGCGGCTACTGCTCCTGTTTCGAACGAAACAGAGTCCAGCCGTGGCCTCGACTTCACTTAAAAATCGCAAAATTAAAACATGCCGACTTTACTTAAAAAACGCAATTTTTTTAAGGCCGTGGCCGGACCCTATTTTGTTCGAAACTAGGGCAGCGGCCGCAGCCTCACTTCCCGCGGCCGAGGCCGGCCTCCGCCGACCTCCGTCTTCCACTACCCTCTTCCGATCCTTCCTTCCCCGCTCGCTTTCTCTCTTTTTCTCTCTACACGGTCCCTCTCTCGGTACAGGCCCAACACGGCCCATACCGAGTCGTCCCGCCGGAGAACCGGTATGGTGCCCGGTACCGATTCCTCAAACCTTGTTGAAAACTGACTCCCCTTTTAGGAGTTTGCCAATTTTAAATAAAATTTAATTATAAATAAATGAGAGATGGGATTTGTTTGCTCTTTCTTACTTCATTCTATGTATTTTTGAGTGGTTTTGACAGGTAAATTTGGTTTCAAACGCTTGGGTGTTGGCTTGGGAAAACTTAAGCTCAAAAATAGCTGAGATTATAGTATTGGCCTCAAATTTTGTCGGGTATCTCAATCCCATTTTTTTTTACCTTAGCATTCAAGAGTACACAACAAACTACGTAGATCTCTCTCAGCCTGTTTTTAAAAAATTTTCAAACTTTAGGACAAATTGATATAAGATATTCATGAGAAGAAGGGCTTTACTTTCATGGAAACAACTTAGAGAATATGGGTCATGTGAATAGACATGCTCTCAAGGAACACTATTTAATTCCAAAATCCATCGTAAAAATCTACTAGCAAACTTTTCTGCGATATACTCTCATACCAAATTAAAAAAAAAAGTCAAAAAAATGTATTTTTAATATGACCATGCATAAACATGAACGATCATAGGGTACTTCATGAAATTTGTCTACCAAAGTCTACAAAACTGGTACCAAGAATCATACCAACACGTTACAGGTTCAGTACGATACAATCAAAATGATATGTATACATCCTGTACTATACAGGCTTCCAACACTTTATTCTCACTCCTAAACATGCATTGCCCAAAATCGGCCAATACAGGTCGATGTCATACGGTACACCCTCCCAGTTTTTAGCAGTATGGGAGGCTTCCACTTGGTTCAGACTAGTATGAATCGGTTTGACTTATAACCCAAACTGAACCTTGATAATATACCAGTACCTTACAAGTACAATACGGTCGGTACAGGTTGGTATGGCAGACCTTGCATTATCCTTGCAACATCATCAAAACAAAAAAAAAATATGTCATATTTATGTATATTTGTAAAAAGATGTATTTGAAAGCAAGAACCTTGCCTCATTTCTTTTTTTGGTGGTGAGTTACAATTTTAGATGAACGATGTTAACCAAAGTTGTAATATTATAACAATCCTCATAAAATTTAATGTGTTTTCATTCATCAAACCATGTTAAGCTGTACCTGGGTATCATGTTCAACACAATGTGCATTTGTCAAAAGCTTCCCATCACCAATCATAAAAGCACTGCAAAATAAAGAAAGCATTAGATATGCATTTGCTTAAGTCAATAACATGTAAAGATTGATGATAGAGTATCGAAAAAGATAAAGAATATGTGCACATGTGAGAATGAGACAGTTCTTCCATGAATTGTGCTCAATTTGTCAATCTCGACTAATTCTCTACTGTTACAGATACAAACTTCTGTACAAATTGTGATATATCACATAGGCAATGTTTGGTTGGCCTTTATATAGTTAAACCAAATTTATTGCAAGAGACGATGAGTTTCCAAGAACTAATTTTTAGTATAGCTTGTACAGTACAATGCACAAATTAGTTTTTGCATCCCTAGAAGATACCTTTCAATCAACTAGCACTAAGAACTCATTTACTCACCATATTAATTCTAGTCCATTTAAATGTTGTGCATGTCACAGCCATCATCTACTTCATCTTTAATGAAAGGCAACACCAAACAGTTGGCCAAACATCATTGGTAATCAAATACCCCATTAGAAAATGTCATGCACCACATCGTCCAAAACATTTAATCATATCTAGTGTCACTCCAACTAGAAACTTGACTAAAAGAATAGAGTTGTAACTTCATAAAGATATGAGAAGAGAAGATACTGGGGAAACAAGGACATGGATCTAATCACGATTTGCTGTGCCGGTACCAAGCACCGTACCAGTTGTCCAACGGCACGAGTCGGTATGAGCCCGCGTCGTGTTGTGCCGGACTTGTACCGACACAGCAAAGAAAGCAGGAGAGAGCGAACGGGAGAGAGGAAAGAGAGAGAGAGAAGGGGGAGAGAGGGAGGAAGAGAGAAGGAGGTCAGCGGATGGTGGCGAAGGCCGACACCTAGACAAAAGACGGAGGGCGCTGCTAGATCCCTGTTTCGTTTGAAACAGAGGTCTGACTACTAAAAAAAATTGCGATTTTTAAGTGAAGTTGGCAAACTGTTTGCCGACTTTACTTAAATATCACCAAATTAAAAAAAAAATAAAAAAAATAAAGTGAAGTCGGCAATGAATTTGCCGACTTTAACTTAAAATCTACAAAAATAAAAGAAGCTCCCTCCGGATCCCTGTTTCGAACGAACTAAGGAATCAGGGATGGAGCCTCGCCTCCGCCTCCCGGGCCTCCGTCGGCCGGCCCCGGGCCGGCCTCTCTTCCTTCCTCTCCCTCTCCCTCCCTCCCCTGCTCTCTCTCTCTCTCTTCCTCTTTTTCATTCTTCTTCTCGCCCTTCGGCGACGGCGTCTTGGTTTGGTTACCGGAACCATCCCAGTCCCGCCGGTACAGCTCAGAACGCCCCGAACTGAGTAGTTCGGGATGGTTCCATCAACCATGGGTCTAATAGTAAAAGGAGGGGATTGGGGAGATTAAGGAAGCAGTAAAACATGTGTTGACTTTCTTGATGGGATGGGAAGAGAAGAATGGGGAAGTTTAGAACCACGGCCACAAGATAAGTTTATGTAGTAGTGGACTTGTATCTGATGGTTTCTTGGCTTCTCATCAAGCTCAATTTTTGATGAAAGCATGAGAATGAAAAGTTATGTAAATTTAAATTTATAGGGCCAAGGTTTCTCTTCGAGGCCGTAGAAAGAAGCGTTTTTCAAAAAATATAGAGTTCTCACATAAAGAATTTCATCACGATGCATCATTTCAGCCCATACTAAAGGCCTGCTTTGAGTTATTTGTGCAACTTCAGAGACTATCCAAAAAAGTTTGTCATGTTTAAGATGATTATTGTGATGATCAAATAAACAGAAAATGGCTGGGCTAGAAGCATTACTCAAATTATAAATTTAAGCTTCTTGGCAACTAGTAAACTCAGATTCTAGAAACATGAATTGATTCTCTAATCTAAATCTAGTATATAGCCTCCAAACCAGCCTAGGTTAATTATAATACAATACGAACTTAGCTTGTATGGCTCTACCAAAAGCACTATAGAGTTTAGACTTAATCATTGCATTCTCAGATCAAGTCAATCCAAGCCTATGAAAAAACAATCCGTTTATTTTCTAACCATTATATCTAACTAGCCCAACAAGCTTACTGACTCACTAATTTCAGGATATCTTGTTCAAAAGTTGCTTCACGTTGCTCCATCTCCAAAATAAAAAGACCCAATTCTCCAGTCCCTTGCAACCTTAGCCAAAAAATACACCCAAAAATTCAAGCTGACATCAGTAATGACCATGATATTCACTTAGTTACTGTAATCAAGCAAATGGTGGAGTTTCCTACACCTCATATAAGGTACTTGATTTCTCTACCAATACGTAAAACAATCAAAAGAAAAGAAGGGAGGCAGGTTAAGCCTACAAAATCTGAGTTTTCTAACTCCAAGGAATGCAACTCAGACACCGGCCCATGGAACATAACACTTAGGCCTATGCAGTCACCCAGGCTATGTCCAGCCAAAAATATTTTAAAAAATGAGAAGTTTTAACAGCAAATATTGACAATATAGTGACCATCTTAAGTAAACCCCAAAGTTACAGGTATAGAAGCACGCTTTCAGTACCTAAGTTTTATCCATCGACCATAGTCGATTCCCAGTTTTTCTTTAGTCAGTCCTACAGTGGACTTCTGACATACGGCACAAGTAATAACCAAAGAATGAAACACTACTGAATAAAAAGAAAAAAGATGTCATGACAGGGATGGTAATTTATCTCTTTTGTATTAATCTTGTTGACCTTAAGTAATGCATCACATATAGTAATCGAAACTTGCCTTGCAGTACTTGTATATTGCCTTTGTTTTTGCCAAGGAAGTGAATAATCAGGTGCAGTATGCGTGCAGTAAACCTGGACAAAATGGATAATGTGTTTGGTGACTAAATTATATGCAACACATTTTATATTACCAATTAATCGCCTGGATCATTAGAATCCAGTCATGATCATACCTTCACAACAGCATTAAGAAAAGCTGCATCTTGAAGATTCCCAGTGTCGTCAAACTGATAAAAAAAATTAATTTTTAGTATCCATCCATCAAACCATCATGAAAAGCATGCTAAATATATGAGAGGGATATAGCAAGTAAAAAATCGAGCTTTTTATGAAATTTCTAATATTGATGAATCCAAATAATTCACCAAAAAGGATAAATCCTTGTACAACTACAAATGACCAGTCCACAAACTTATAACCATGGTTTGCCATACCGACCTATGCCACTCGATATTAGATGTATCCATACTGTAGCGATAAGGTATCAATACAGTATCAAGGTTTGATATGGCGCAGGGGTAGAACCAATCAGGTGGAACCAACTTGTATCAGGTGGAACCAACTTGTATCAGGTGGAACCAATCAGTTCCATCCAACCTGTACGGCCCAATTTCAGGCGATACATGGTTGGGCATCGGAAATAAGTCTCTCAATCCTATATCCATATGGGGGACGTACCAGGCATACCGTACCATCTGGTAAGGTACTTGTACAGCTTTCGGTACCGGTACAGAGCGAAGCTTAATTATGAAAATCACAAAATATGATAAATCTTATTATTTTGGCATCATAAAAATCATCGTCACTATCCTAAGTTTATTTTGCTTTGGGTAGCCAAACTTGGTTAGAGATAGGCAGATTTAGCACATAAAAAATTAAACATGAAGTGAATAAAAATGAGTCATGAATAAATACCCTCTAGTTGGTAAACATGCTTGCATTTCCACTATTTTCTCCACAAAAAACATGCCAACATGGAAACTAGCAATGTCTATAAAGTTTTGAGGACTATCATGTTGGTAGTTCAGTTATGTCCGACCCTATAAAACAGAAATCCAGTAGCTAAATCTTACATTAGAATGATGTGAACCCTCAATTTAACTTATTTTCTAACCCAAAACACCCAATCAGACTCAGCTTACTGTACATGGTAATGTTTGACCTGGACACAACTCCAATTCTTTAGGCATTTAAAAATGCTCCAGAAGCCGGATGTCAACGACATTTTTTAACTATATGGAAAAATATTGACTCGAATTGTACTCTTTGTTGAATATTAGACATTTGTCTTACTATTTATTTTGAATCATCCTCTTTTAACAAGATGAAAAATGTAACTCTACAAAAGAAAGCCAAGCCTCTTCTATATGAAAAAAAGGGTCATTCCAAACCTTGTGACAGCTGTTACAAGTTTTGAATAAGTAAAAAAGGGACAATCCTGCTTTTAGTTTTCCATACAGACAAATAGTTCCATTTCTTTTTTATTGTTGAATATTTGGACAGAGTATATTAAAGGGAGGAATTTCTTCTCTCCAATTGGCAAAAAACCTAACTTGCCAGTCTCCGAGCTTAAGCTGATGCAACAAAAAGCAACCCTCTACAAGTCCCCTCAACATGGGACGAGTCTAAACGTGATGGCAGAAGAATAGGTATTAATACATGTAATACATCCATCACCAATGCACAAAGAATAAACGAAAGAGCCTTATGGAAACATAGTCATATGAAACTATAAAATATAAGTGATCATTTTCATCATAGGAAGATGTTAATAAAAAAAAAAAGAACAAAATGTAGCCGTCCTTCCCTATGTCATAAATGTCTGGGAGAGTCTGATGCTCAAGACCCAGTTGAGTACATCAAATATTCAAAGCGAACACCACAAATTCATAAATGCGTGCTCGAAAAGCAATTGCAATTGCAGTTAGGGTTTGTTAGAGAGTGTAAATCATGCCTGCTGTTCCCTGAGATCATACACCAGATCTTTCTCCTTCTTCTGCAATCCAGCGGACCCGAACACCATCGACTGGGACCAACCCGTCTCCCCTCTACTCCCATCCGGCGGAAGATAAGACCTCTCATCCTTTCCTCTTCCTGGAAACCTCTTCTGAGAAACCCCTTTAAACTACCCTCAAAAACAAACACAATACCATCAAAAATCTAAAGAAAAATCAAACTTTCCGATAAAATATCGATCGTAAGACAACTAAAAATGACATGCAATCAAGAAAAAAATTCTTTCGTCTTGTTTTGATCACCTCGTCTCCGTTTTTTCGCGCAGGAGGGCCTTTTCTGAGGGATTGCTTTTGGGAGCGCGGAGGTCGATGGGAGCAGGCGAAGATTGACCTCCGAGAGGAGCAAGAGGATTGGCAGGACAGAGAGGGAGAGGAGCAAGAAGGCGAGGCTAGAACTGCGGCCATGGCCACCATTAGAGGAGGAGGAGGAGAGCGAGGGAATGAGGGAGGTTTAAGAAGAAGGGAATGTCCCATCCTTTAGCTCGCTCCTTATCCTCTCTGGGCCTCTGGCCCTAGTGAGAGGTCACGTGCAACGCACGTGATGCTCGAAGCTCCGAACCGGAACGGTCTATTACCGGCCCGATCTAACCGGCTTCGACTCGGAAACTCCGTGCGGACCGTGCCGTGCTCGGACCGGGAAAGCTCGAAAACGGACACGTGGAACATGGTTGTCGATTAGATCCGACGGTCAGCAATTGAGAACGGACCTAAAAATGGACGCTGGTAGGAGGCCGTTCCCAATTTCTCGTCGCTGTTTCGAGTCCTCGGCTCTTTCGCTGTGGTTTTCTTCGAGAGGGCAAACGCGAAGCGATTCCAAGTCTTGCTTATTGTGTACATTTGAAGTTGTTCTATGCCCTAGCATGTCCAGATTGCTTATTCAATAGGTTTTTCCTTTGATTTTGTTAAAATTTTCTATAATTATGCTTTATTGTCCAAATTTAGCCCAAGTTTTTGCTTTTGGAATTTCCAAGCAATTAGCAATAGGATTGACATGAGTTTCTTATTAATTTATCAAATTTGCTAAAATCTCTGTAGTCTTCTTTATTGTGTAGAAAGCTGTTCAACATTAGTAAACCTCTCAGATAAGGTTCTTGAAATGCTGAAGAAGTAGCAATAGGATTGAGCTCGTGTCTTCAAATTTGTCAAATTAATTGACTTCCATAGACTTTTGTTATCATACAGAAATCTGTTTAACATCAGTTGAGCTCACAGATATGTGTAAATCATTAAATTTTACTGATTCCAGTGCATCTATATTTGAGTTCGGCAAATTTCAAAAGCATATATTTAAGAGATTGTCATAACTCTTTTGAGATGCATTTACGAGTACCCATTTTGAACGCATATATGTAGAATGTAATAGAAACTACATAGAAATGTGAACCAGTTGGTAAGTATTGGTCATGCATATTCATGGAATTTCGTAAGTATTCTATAGATTGCAATTGGTAAAAAGCTGTTATATTTGATGATTATAGAATGAATTTATGGAATCTTGGATCAATATGTAGGATGGAATGAAAGTGCTCTAGGTAATGATAACAGATCAATTTATTGGTTTATAAGGAATTGCAGCAAAAGCCTGCGCACATTGACATTTCCCCCTTCTGAGAGATAATATTTTACTATATCACAACTTTCATAAGTTAGATAATACAAGGATCCTTCCCCATTTTTTACTCCTCAAGATCCCTTCATCTTATCAACATTTGGCATTAATAATGTTGCAAATACTTTTGATTTGCCTCTAATACTTAAGCCCTCACATCCAAGCATTCTCCCATCCTCGTGCGTCCACTAATTCTTTATCTAACTTCATTTTCTCATCAGGGTAGGCACTCCTTAATTATCTCCAGTTTACTATGTACTGTTTATTACATCATTCATTTGGAGTGCTTATTGTTCATGTCATTATTTTGTATGCAATACCCCTTTAACATAGAAGGAAATGAGTACAAATTTTTGGAATTAGATTGTATTTTCTTACCACTTAAATGCAGCAAATAGCTCAAATATGGTTAGGTGATGTGAGTTTGAAAATAGTGTTTTTATTAAATTTAATGTCATTATTTGAAAAGATATAAGAAAGAAGTGGTTGGTAGTCGGCATGACCATGGTACTTCCAGATTTATTTTGTTGAAGGCACTCTGGAGACCATTAAATTTTTAGGTTACTCTCTCCAGCTTTCATAAAGGAACCTTTGAGCACACGTCTATAAGAATCTAACATTATTTCCTGAATTGAGGTTTACTATAGACTTTTAGGAAGAATTAATAAGACATTCCTGTGTATTTAAACATGTTCATATTGGTTGTTGGATATGATCATGTTAATGTTGGGTTTTCTAAAGCCCTTTAGCTTTATGTTAAAAATTTGTTCCACTTGCCATGCTGGCTTCGAGGTCAGTTTTTTCTTTACTGTGGCATCATTGATGGTAATCTTCATGTTTGCTGATTTCAGATGCAGATTTTTGTCAAGACCCTCACCGGCCATGACCATAACCCTCGAAGTTGAAAGTTCCGACTCAATTGATAATGTCAAGGCTAAGATCCAAGACAAGGAGGGCATCCCTCCTGACCAGCAGTGTCTCATCTTTGCTGGGAAGTAGCTGGAAGATGGTCGTACCCTTGCTGAGTCCAATATCCAGGAGGAGTCCACCCTCCATTTGGTGCTCCGTCTCCAGGGGGGGCATGCAGATCTTTGTCAGGACCCTCACCGGAAAGACCATAACCCTTGAGGTTGAGAGCTCTAACACAATTGATAATGTCAAAGCCAAAATCCAGGACAAAGAAGGCATCCCTCGTGACCAGCAGCGTCTCATCTTCGCTGGTAAGCAGCTGGAAGATGGTTGTACCCTTGGCGATTACAACATCCAGAAGGAGTCTACCCTTTACTTGGTGCTCCGTCTTAGGGGAGGCATGCAGATCTTTGTAAAGACCCTCACTGGAAAGACTATCACCCTTGAGGTGGAGAGCTCCGACACTATCGATAATGTGAAAGCTAAGATTCAAGATAAAGGAGGGGATCCCCCCTGATGAGCAATGTCTGATCTTTGCTGGGAAGCAGCTGGAGGATGGGCGTATGCTTGCAGACTATATAACATCCAAAAGGAGTCCACTAGAAAGACCATCACTCTTGAGGTTGAGAGCTCGGACACGATCGACAATGTGAAAGCCAAGATTCAGGACAAGGAGGGGATCCCACCTGATCAGCAACGTCTCATATTTGCTGGGAAGCAGCTCAAGAATAGGCATACACTTGCAGATTACAGCATTCAAAAGGAATCAACCCTTCACCTTGTCTTGCATCTCAGTGGTGGTGATCTATGAATCACTATATGATAGTCTTAGTGGTACTTGTCTGTTTTCGTAGACAACCCTGCTTTGATAGATTGGAACCGCACAGAGTCCTTGGTTATGAATATGAATATTCTTCAGTATGACGATTTGCATTATGCTTTGAAACTGTTCAAAGAAGACTTCAATAAAGAGGATTGATTTTGTGAACTGATGCAGCAGTTGATTGAAGTAGTATGCAAGTCGTTCTATTATAATCTTGGTTTATCACTGATGCAATGCTCGGTTATGATGTGAATGCTCTCTATGTTTAGTTATATATTTATAAATTTATCCTAATTCTATTTATGGGTGGTTATCTTCAAAGTGAGCTAAAGTAATGAATATCATAGTGCAAACAAAAGAAAACTGTGGTTCAACTGTTGATTGTTTGGAATTAGCTCTAAGCATTCCCCAAGCAGCCCTAGTGTCTGGAATGAATATCAAAGTTTCTGGTTGTGAGAGTGGTACAAGTTTGAAACTGTAAGGGCCACAAATTCTGTATTTCTGTTGACAGGTAACTTCTATCTTCTAAGTTGGATATAGATGCATGCATGGAAATTACGATGGAGAGATTATATTATACTTGAAAGTGAAAGCTAGGCCTCAAGTAATTAGATCCTTGAAAAGCTGAGCCATCAAACCGGACCTGGATTTAGGTACGTGCAATTCTCTGGTTCTTCATAGTACCTTGTGTTGGAAAAATTTAAAAAAACGCAGAATTTCGTTAGAATGACTGTCTGGCACACTGTTTTTTCCCTTTTTTTCCTCTACTTAAAACACAATATGCAAGTCCTGGAACACGGCTAGATTCCCTTTTTTTTATTATTTTGGTGCAATTAACTTGATTTTAATGGAAAAAAATGATGGCTGGGACAAAGCCATGCGTATGTGTTCTGCATGGTTACTTGGGCTTCTCGTAGCTCAGCCCTCAGCCGGCTAAATTCTCTCCTGGAACACACTGATGCTATGGGAGCTCAGTATGAGGGCAAAGCTCTGGTTTCTCTGCATAAATTTTGGGTTAAGCCCAGCGAACCATCGGGATGGGTATGATGGGAAATTACAGAAGCATGCAATGTTACACAGTCAAAAATATGAAAAAAATACGATAACAAATCTTAAAATTCTGTCCGCATTATATCAATCATCAGTTTTCATCGCAGTGAAGTTATATACCAAGTAGAAAGGATTTCATCTGGGGCTCGTTTGATTCGCGAGAAGCATTTTCCCTCCTAGAAATATGATTCTTGGTAACAAGATTCCTAGGAAGAAAATACATGGAAATGTACTTTTGGCATTTTTGGTTAAACATGAAAAAGTGACAGATTTCTAAAGTGCCTATGTTTGGTTGATCATCTACTTTTCTGGAAAAGTGATGTATAATTTCTATTATACCCTTAATAAAAATTAGGTTTTTAATGCCTCTTTAATGCTAAAAGATCTTTTTAGAAAAAAATAAAGATGAAATGATTTCCGCCTCATGGGAAAGACTTTTCCATCTCTCTCCTTTGAAAACTCTAACCAAATAAGAGGCATCTTATTACTTTTCCGTTGATCACACTTTTTCCCATTTTTTTTCCGCGAACCAAACGAGCCCCTAGTGTTGGGGAATGAATATTGACTTGAAAACTTAACCTATTAAATTGATATTGATGTTGAGGAGAAAAAATAAATTTAAGAAATATTTTTATTAATAAATAGCAAGTTAATTATGTATTTTTATATTAAACCCAATGAATCAAAATTAAATAATTTTTTTTTGCCCTACAAGAAAAAGTAGCAAAAGCTATCCAATCCGGATCATTTCCAATCCTCCAGCTGAAACTTAGGATGTCTATGAACACTCTTTTGAGACATCAAAACTAATTAAAATTATTTTTTTTCCAACCAAGTAAGTAGTTGAAATTGTTTTCTTTTTATATTTCTTTTTTTAACATAAGTTTTCAAAAATGACTCTTAACTATTATTTAATATTTTTACTACTCATTTAAGCAAAATAATAGTCTTAGATTCAATTTTTTTTAATGCTAGCTAGAAAATTTTATTTAATTTTATATTCCCTTTGAATAATTATAATAATTTATTATTATTATTATTATTATTATTATTTTTGTGGGACGACCAGTAGCAAATACAAACTAGCGGCTGTCAGCTCTGGCGAATCCAAAGCAGATGGCGTCTTTGCTCCATTTTGTGGCCCTCGCGACCGCAAGCAAGCGTTTCCCGTTCTCTTCTTCTCATCCCCAATTGGCCTCCGTTTCTATAGCTCCGAGGCGGCCCGCCTCTCATGGCTGCTTCGTTGTCCTTCGATCTCTCTACCACGCTTCCAGACCCCGATCCGGCCGCCCCCGTCTCTCCTCATCGGACTCTGGAGTGCCAGGAGAGGAGGACCCGGAACCCCTAGTCCAGGAGCTCAGGGTTCCTGACGCTTGGTTGATCCCTTCGAACGCCATAAAGGTCTACTCTCGTATCCTTTTCCTTTTAGTTATTCTGCTAATTTTTGTTGTTCAGTTGGCGACTTCTTGTTTTGTATGATCATGGTGTGATTGCATTTCTGTTCAATTCGGTTTCATGCGAATTATTTTCTTGGATTTATTTCATTCGATTTTAAGATTAGAAGCTAGTTTCCCGGTGCCATTTATTATTTCAACCGGCTAAGTGTATCAAAGTGGCAATAGAAAGATTAAATTCTAATGTTATGCGAATTTTTATGCTTAGAAGTTAGTTTCCTGCACCTTTTATTGCAACCAGTTATGCGATTCTGAGTGACTATGTGGAAAAAACTAACACTTTAAACAATTACTTTAACCTTACAGATGTTTCCATGGGCACTGATCCTATAGAACTTTGAATCTTGTTGCACCATTATTTTTTCTTGCATCTAGTAAGTTCGATTAGTATGAATCTGGATCTTGGGATCAGGAACAGAGCTAGGATTTTCCTGCAGGAAGGGCACAGTTGATGGAAGATTTTATTATAATCACAATCTTATTCATCATATATGAGTCCTCAAATTAGGCTAGTGTCTCTTATGAGTCAGCATGAATTTCATAAGTTCAAACTATAATCTACTGCTGTACACATAGACTACAATAGCATGCGTCACAAGTAAAAGGCGCATACATCAAAAGCCACAAATAACACCACAGCAGTGGATTTGAAAAGGGAGAAAATTAAGAGAAAAGGCATACCATGGCAGACCAATCACTAACTCAATTTGAAAAGGCTCAACCTGACACCTTGTAAACAATTTCTAAACCTCTGTTACCTAGACTTTAATATCCACCTCAACTAATTTGTTCGGATATTCATCCATGAGTCAGGTAGATGTCAGACACTTAGGTACCTATAAAATTCTCTAGTAGCGGCTTTTAGAAAGCTGGAGAGTTGGCCTTTCTAACAATGATTTTGACCTACCATAAGGTTTTTCGAAGTAAACTTTGCTGCTCTTGGAGATTGGTTGAAGGTGTACATGTCAAACTAACTTGGTGAAAAGTCATGTTTCTTGTATGTTTGAGCTAATTTTGGAGCTACAGTGAGGAATATAAACTGTATCACTTAAACAAATAATAACTTGTGGTAATTTCTATATAATATTTATATACATGATACATAATTTAGTTATTTTACTGATTTCCTAGGTGTCCCTTGATTAGGGGGCTGCAAGTGGATTGGGTTACCCACTAACAGTCCGAGACCGGCCCAAAAAAGAAAACAAAATCCAGTCCAGTTGTAGCTTGATTGAGATGTATCAGGCTTGGGTTTGAAATCTGGCCCATTTCTAATTTGGACTGGGTCTTTGATCAAGCATCAATATATCTAATCCGCAAGGCAAACAAATCAGGTTCGGGTAGACCTTTTTCCTAACTTGACTTGACCTGACCCGTTTCAACCTGCTCCAACTGGCTCATAGAAGAGATATTTCTCTACTCTCCTTCAACGTGATTGTTCTATTATCATAGTCACAAGCTCAGTGTTCGGGAACCATTTGGTTGGATGGAATAATTCAGAATTCTTGAAATATCCAGAAAATGCATCAAAAATTCGAAAATGCTTTGGATAACAAAGAATTAGAAAAAAAGAAAAATTAAAAAATGGATTTTCTGAAACATTTGTAAGTTTATTTACTTCAAAATAAGGAGAGAAGAGTAAAAATAACAATTGGTCGAAAAGACATTGTTGCTAGTAATGATATATGGTGTGATGGACAAATGGACCATCCTGCCATTTCCATCCATTTCGCCTTCTCCTCTTTCCCTTCTTTTTCATTTCCCTCTACTTCTCCAGCTCTTGTTCTCCTTCTCTTCTGTACCATGTTCCATCTTCTCTGATTTTTACCCTTCTCTTTTGTTCTTTTCACTATCTTCCACCTTATTCTATTTCTCTTGATCTTGCCCTTCCTTGATGGTCCCACAGTCTCATTTCTCCCCTTTTCCTCATTCTTTCTATGTTTTTGTTCTTTCCCTTACCCCATCTCTTCTCTTTCTCAGATCCTTTTCCCTCAAAGCCTCACTCACAGCCTCACCCCTTCTCCTCCTTCCATTCCTTTCCCAGAATCCTCCAGACCGCCACATCATCTCCTTATATTCCAGGATGCATCCAGATTTCAACATAAGGATTTTGATAGGGCCAAGAACTTCTGCTTGTGAAAGGAAATAGTGACCAGATATCTTGAAGGCCCAGGGGTAGTTCTCCTTGCACTATTTTTTGTTGAGCTTTCTGGGACTTCCTTTCGATGGTGTTATGATGTTCTTGGACCTGGCCATTCGTTATACTTTGAACATGTGTTTTTTAACACCATGTTGATGACTTTATGTTAGTAGATAATCACTTGCATGGTTGAGTTGTCAATTATGTATGATATTAGATTGGAAACAAGTTTAAGTTTTGTACAGCTTCAGTAGAATTAAGGTTATCGGGCAACTTGCAATTGTGAGCTTCATGGCGATGTTTTGCATTCACTATGGAGCTATTTTTCTAAGTATAAACAGTTCGCTTGTATGCTTGTTTGTATTTGTTTGACTTTATTGTTAAACATTGCTATAACTTTTCATATTATGTAAAATGTTGCAACTTCTTTTTCAGGGTATTGGTTTTTGTTCTTCAAGACCCGAAACGATCTGAAAAACCAATGGACAACCCTAACCAATCTGAAAATCCAATAGACTGAAAAAAAGTACTTTAACCTTGTCCAGCCCGATCCAAATTCAAAAGGACTAGGCTTTGGATTGAATTTCTTGACTCGATAATGATATGGATCAGGTTTGAATCATCCTTCCCCTGATCCAACTTAACCTGATTGCTGCCCTACCCCAGATCTCATATTTTTTTTCTCATTTTGCAGAGTCAAACACTTGGCTGCTCTGTGAATCCAATTCTCATGTATCAATGCAAAGCAGTAACAATAATTCATCAGCCTTTTTATGCTCAATTTTGATTGTAAATAATTTAATCAGTGGGCAACAGTGAAACTCCAAATAAGATCCTATCAATGTATATTATTGCCCTTCTTGTGATTACTCTGCATCGATGAAATATGCTTGTTTGTTTCTGGTGGTCAAAATTCCTGTCAAAATTCAAATCTCAAGGAATAATGAAAGGTGCATCAATCTTAATGTATGGAAGTACAAGTTTGTTTTTGGAAACATTTACAGAGACTTCGAAGTTACAAATCTAATGTCTTTCTGTCGTACATCCATGTAATGCATGGTATGAGAAATGCTGTGGTGTTCATGTTCTATAGTTAGCACTAGGATATGTTCTTTATGAACTTTAAGAATAGTGCAGTGACTATTTATTTTTATGTGCTGGTGTCTTCCATGATCAATCTCAGTTTCTGCAGCACTTCTATAGGAATCAGAGTGGCTCAGAGTAACTTTGCACAAATGGCTGGACGAGGAGTACTGCCCGGAGACTACCAATATAGAGATCAGTAAACTTGCTGCGCGCTCATTCTATGAATCTTTGATGGCAAGGCAGACTGACTTGGGTGAAATATTGCTGAAGATGGTGAGAGATTTGGAAACTCTTTCGTACCAGGAAAGCTTTCATGGACCATTCTCAGCAGCCAATGCAGCCATGCATTTGATAACTTCAAGAATGGAATTAATGGCGGATCGGTAGAATCATAGACATCACTAGATAGAATCATGCAAGCGGTTGTGTTCAAATTATGTACTTGTGTGCCTTCTAAGAAAAGACCAATCGGAAACATTTTTAGCTTCCCAGTCAGACCAACAAAGGGTTATGATTTAATAATGCATTTTATGACAAAAATATGCCCAAAGGAAGTTTTTGTTTCAGATCGTGAGTGATGTAAATTCTAACCATTTCAAGCCAGGCAGCAGCTTGTCACTGATTTATGGATTCATTGCATTATGTTCTTGTATAAGATATCATTGTTAAATAGCTCGATGACTTATATTATTGTATCTTATCTGTTAATTCATTGCATTTCTGAAAGTACAATATAACCCATCATATATGGATCATATGACTGAGTGCAAACCCTTCGACTTTGAAAAGGGAAGAAAAGGGCAAAAGAAAGCATTTGCAAAACCGAACACTATTCTTGTTAACCATTCTTATTATTGGTACATGAGAAAGACAAATCAACACCAAAATAGAAGACTTTTTTGACAACTTATTTTCTAAATTATTTTTCTGTTACATTTTTCTTTTCACACAAAATAGTATACTGTTGGTGACTTGGTATTATTCCAAAACTTTTTTTATATGATAAAATACTGTCTTTATACAACAAAACATATAGAAATAGATGATATTAACAAACGGCAGCGGCATCCACTGCTACAAGAATTGCATAGAATATTCAATAGTTCTTTTGCATGCTTTAAAAGGTCAGGACTGCGGCAAGAAATAGAAGATCTTTTCCATTTGAGAGAGAGATCATATGGTGCAGCAGGATAGAAATCTTGAAGGAGAGAACACAAAAATAACAGAAACTTTCAACACTTGCAATATTGGTAGAGCGACATAGCACAAAATGATAGCTCTTTTAACAAATAACTTTTCTCCCTTAAGCAAACTTTGGCAAATAAAGTATCTATTTTATTATCCCAACCACCAAGGATAAGAATTAATTTTACTACGGGAAAAAGTAAGATAGCGTAAAAGAAAATTATGGACAGGGCCCTTCTTCATGCAGCAAAGGTCCTCGGCATCACTACATCGTCGTCCTTTGAGTTGGCTAGAAAAATTTGCAGCTCTTATTCCGCTTTTGTATCGTCAAGCAACTTTGGCTGTTAATTTTTTTGATGACATTGAATTCTATCTCCTGTCCAAAAGTGCATGCAAATATGTATTCATTGGAACCAAGTGACCTTTTCAGCACCAGCTAAAAACTCGTCATTTTATCTCAAATTCTCAATCACCATTGGAGAAAGTTGGTGAAGGAAAGCGATACCTAACACGACACAATTATTTAAGACAATGGTTTCACTAGCATTGTGATTTTGATCTCTAACAGTGTCTCTTCAGTGACATTCTACTTCAAGTGCAAAGACTCAAACAACATAAAACCGGATGAGCATCTGTTAGAGTGAATAATACACTCTTCTCGTCAGGGCATGAAGCAGAAATTTTACTAAACAATCATTATATCACACCAAATTATTGTATATGCTTTAGACTCGATTTATGTAAAATTCATTTGCAAACTAAAGTGCGGTTATATCAACAATACATTTAAGTTGTATGTGGTGTACATAAAATAGAATACACTCTAGAAGTGTACATTGCATACCATTTATTTGGAACCGCTATCGAAGAAAAAACAATCTCCTAGTTTTAAGACTAGTGACAAATGCGATTCATTACGGAAAAACTCTGTAGTTGCTAAAAGTGATACTTACCAATTGAATCATTAAAATCAACTAGTTTAGTCTCAAATTATGCATAGATTAGTTTTTCTGGATTTTTTTTTATATATTTAAGCCATCGATTGGTTTGCTTTGCTTGACATGAGTTTTTAATTGCAAGTTGCTCAGGAATTTGTGAGACTCGTATCTATAAGAAAAAAAGGAAGAACTTCTAAGCTTATCATATCTTCTTATAACTATCAGAGCACTCCATTCTACAAGTAGCTTGGTAGCCTTATGGCAACAATACAAAACCGTTGGAGCTAACATAGTGAAGATCACAACAACTACTATGGACATTGTTGAGGTAATGTATATAATTTGGTATGGAAAAGATCTTGAAATAAATGCTTTGATTAGAATAAAGATAGAATAGGAGACCATTAATGATATCTATGGCTAATTATTTTCAATTTTTTAAAAAAAAAAATGATGAATCTCGAAATAGAGAAAATGATTCATCCTTTCATGTTTTAAAACCCTTAGTTTTGGTCATAACATTAAATAGTTTATTATTGGTCAGTTGGTTTCAAATTTTATCTTTGGACATTGAAGTTATCATTAGGGAGTCGTAACTTAGAATGACTCATGTTTGGTAGATTTAAACTAGATGTTTATAAGTTTGTATGAATTGGGGACTGGGGAGAAAGAGAGATGTGCAACTAGGTAAGATTTTCGATTTTCTAAAATAGAAAGAAATGAGACTTAAGATTCTTTGAATTTTAAATACGACAATATGAGAATTATAAATAGATTTTTATTTTTGCCAAGGAAATTTTGAGAAAAAATAAATAATCTCTACTAATGTAGCATATAATGTAGTGAATCTAATTGATCCCTATAATTTATTGAGTCAAACTAGCCAAAATTGTTGTAATTTTAATATATCTCAATGATTTGTGATCCACTATTGGCGATATGGTTTAAAATCTTTGCATTTGTGAGATATCAATGGTAAGTTATGTGAAAAAAAATGAAGAAAAAATTCATTATATATAGAATTTTTTTTTGATAGAAGCAAGTAAAATTTTTTAAGATGCCAAAAAATATGTATTAAAAAAATTAAACAAACTTCTAATTTGGTTAACTCTATTTGATAAGTATAAAATAATAATTACAAAGTATTTGAATAATTTATAATATATTAACATGCATGAGTTTAGGTATATAGTCTTGCCGAACTTGTTTGAAAAATATGTATATATAAAAAGTCTGTATGTGGACAAAATTCAAATATTAAATAGTTATGTTGATTAATAAGAATCTTGTTTAAATTCAAAGATGGAAAATCATCGCTCGTTCTAAGCCTCCCTCTTTGATGACTATCAATTAGTCCCCACTTTCTCCAAATATCTTCTCTTTTGTCTATAATTTTTATCTAATATTTTTATAATTTTTGATAATTTTTATTTCCCAAAATTACTAAATATTGCATGCCCCTAAGGACTAATAAAATTAGAAAATTTATTCTGCATACTTTTTTTTTGTTGAGTAAATCTATACTACATTATCAAAACAACGATTTTGAATTTTCAAGAATATTTCATTCAGATTTTGTTGTCACTTTCTTTACATAATTTCTTTTTTTTACTTTTTTTTGTAACAAATAAGTATGTTTTAGCATTTTAATTCGGGGAGGAAAAAAAGGAGATCCCTACTCTTAAAATAAGAAAGAGGAAAAAATTGGATTATAATCCCTATTTGGCAAGTTCCATGCATCATCGCTCCCTCTCTAATCCAATCTATATCAATTCTAATCTCTCTTTTCAAATATGAAAAATAAGTAAAAAAATGTAAAAGAAATCATGCTATTCTTTTTAGAATTTTATTCATAATGTAATTTATAATCTACATTTTGTGTGTTTGATTAATAGTATAAATAATTTTAATTCAATAATTAAATTTGCTTATTCCACTCACTATTCGATTCTCATCTTTCAATGACTAGTACTCTTTTTCATCATACTAGGTGAAAAAGAGACTTAAATAGACAAGATTACTAGAAAGAAATAATAAAATTTAAACCAATTAACTTTTTTATAGCCCTTTCACATGGAAAATGTGATATTAAAGCTTAAGAAGACAAGTAGCAAAGTTAGGATTTTATATGAGGGAATGGGCTGATAACCATATCTATGATTTATTTTTCTTTTATTATGAGAGATGATATCTATATAGTATTATTCAAGGTGCTAGATGAGTCAATACTGGCTCTAGAATAATAGAATTATATGTGAATAATTATTTTAGCTTTTCATGCTTCAAATTTGAGCATGTTGTGCAAAATAACCATCATAAATTAAATATATTTATAATATAAAATTTTCCATTGCTAATATAAAAAAGGAAGAAATGTATCTATTTTAAATAGAATAATACAAAAAAAATCTGCAAGAAGCTATGCTACTAAGGAGATCAATAAACCTCCTTTTTTTATGAATAGGTTCATAACCAATAAAAAAAAATCTTCACATAAGTTATCCTCTTCTTCATCTCTTTGCTCTCCCTTCTTATTTTATTCTTCTATCTAACTCAAAAGGTTTATTTCAGATTTAAATCCTATTCAACAAAAAAACCATTCAAAAGTACACGAGGCATAGGGTGTAGAAGGAATATGAGGGATATGCAAGCATGCATCATAAGATCAAAAATTCAGTGGCCTAATTGGTACTTATAATGAAAAAATGATAACAACCAAAAAGAAAGAAAGCAATGATGAATCACAACTATCTCTATGATTATTGAATAAATAACTTCCTATAATATGTAAATCCATCATTTTGGCCTCTATATAAACTGATTATTGATATACAGTATTTTTAAGATTCAAAGCTAATTCTATTCATCGAGACCAAAATTTTAGATGATGAGACTCTCACCAAAAATTTAGATAGTGGAGGGACAAAGGATCATAGGAGTCTTAATTAATATGTTGCAAGCCCATATTTTGGGGAGGTAATTATCCCCTTTTGATCTCCTCTCCCTTTGTCGTGGAAGAAGATTGCGATAATATGTGGCACACACTCAAATTTGGTCTATTAGTGGATTAAATCTTTGTTTTCGTCCAATTATAATCAATTATACTAAAGTCATATCAAATTAAAATTATTTTTATTATGGTAAACTAATATAGCCTGATCCAGTAATGTAGCATTAATTGAATTATAATCAATCTAGAGACAACCTGATCCACTAATAACCAACCCAACACTACTAACATGTAGTATAATTTAACATAAATTATAATATATAATACTAGTTTAAATACAGTATTTAGTCTATATAATATATAAAGCAAACAACTTAGAACTTATTAACTGTTATCCGAGCTAGATATTCAATTATATCTTACATGATCATATGTGAAACATTGAGAAAAAATTGAAAAAATAAGTTTAAATTTTATCTATAAATTTTTAGGCTTACCGATTACCTAAACATATCATAGATATACTCTTATTATAATTAAATATATCTTTTGTGCATGCTCTCAAACAAATTTTTATCAAAAAGTATATGAATTGGATAGATAGTATATATTTATTGAAACTATTATGACCTATCTTGATTGATGGTATTACACCTAACCAACAAATACACTTTTATCAAATAAACCATGTGTATCATATATACCAAGATAAAAAATAATATTAAATAATCTCTAAACTTACCCTATTTGCTTTTTCTTTTTAGTAATCCACCCTACCTCCTCCTTCCCTTTCTTCTCTTTTGCCTTTTCATGCCTCGATTCAAGCAAGTATATTATTGATCACCTTTTCCTAAATCTTTTTTTTTCGCTTTTCATTTATTCCCTACTTTGATCTTTATTATTGTTATTTTCCATCATGAGTTTTCTCATCCTCCCTTGTCCCCATCTTAGCTATCTTACATATCGTTATATTTATACCATAGTTGTTCCCTATTTATTCACTTCCTCTCTCATTGCAACTCTTCATATCATCTTCCATCCTACCGTCTTCACTATTTGCTCTTCTTTACCATCTTTTGCACTAGTCTTTATCCACAACTTCATCAATACAATACTTTTGTAGTCTCTTCCATAACTTCTCTACTATCAACTATTGTTTTCCTAATGTCTAAAATTTTATTTTGAATATAATTTTAATCTATGGCGTATCAAATAAATTTCTAATCCTTAACAACTGCTTTGGATCACTATTTTGCCTGTCATTGATTATTTTATTAGGTTATATTAGATCAAGTTTTCTAGGTTATGAGTTAGTCTTGAAGTGAATCTAATTTAAACATAATACATTTATATGCTTATTCAAACTCATGTATGTATATGTGTGTGTGTGTGGGTGGGTGTGTGTGTGTATGTTTATATAATATATGCATGTGTAATTATAAATAATAATGATGATTCTCTATCCTTTTTTTAAAGGTTAGCTGAAAAGAGAATGAGTTATGAAAAATATCAAAGATAAGTTTGAAAGGAACTAAGAAAGCTACAAAGATTAAGTAGTTTTTCTATATCAGTTTACATCCAATTATCTGTAATCATTACATTTTTACTATTTTGTCTATCAAAGTTTAAGATTAACTACATATTATATACAAATATTTTATTTTTTAATAAAATATATGATAATTTAGTTAGACTAGATAAAAGAAATTTTAGATAACAAAATAGAATTAGATATATCAAGCATGCAATTAAGCACAAATTTACCCAACTTTTCTCAACAATGATTCGTAAATGATAAGTAATAAACAAAGAAGATAGATAAAACTTTCATATTCAAATCAATTTAGTAAATCACCAATAGAGAAAAATGGATACATGCAAATAGAAAAATTAGATTAAATACAATTAAAAAGAATTAGTATAGGTTTAGTCACAAGACATCAATAATTTATTTATTATAGTTCGTGTTGAACTACTTATTTTCAGATACACAAGATAAATTAAATATTAAAAATTAATAAAATAAATAATGGGATGTAGATAATGAGATAATTTTATGTGTATATAAATTTATATACATATGTAGATGTTTATGGGGACATCTTATACTAGTTTCACAAATTAATGTGTGTGTGCACGTGCAGTAGAAGTGAAGAGACTGAAGTTTCCATAAATTGAGATAAATGAATTAAATGAAAAGTTTAAACTTATAATTGTTAGGTACTCATAAATATTGAAAGAAAAATATAGATCTAATAAAAACATAACCTGGATGTTTAATTAAAATGCTTTCATACTCCCTTAAAATTTGGAAATAATATTAAAAATCTAGTGAGATAATTATTTCTCTTACAAAATATTATTTCAACTTAGTTGAATAAAAAGCAAGTTATCTAGAACTATATGCCTTGTTGTGAAAAATAAGAAAAATCAATAATACTATTATTCTAGAATAAAAAGATGTTGAATTTATTTAAAAAATATAAAATAAGATACTACAAAATGATGACTAAGTAATAAAGAATAAAAGCTTATTGTTTTTTTATGCAGGTCTTAAAGTTAAGAGATCTATGGTTTTATATAGATCCAAAAAGAAAAAAAAATGGAGAAAATATGTTAAATTTTCAAAAAAAAAGGTAGAAAAATATCGATAATGTTTATAATTTCAAGGAAAGAGAGGAATGGATGGAAAACAAAGGAGAAAAAATAACAAGGAACTCAAAGAAAAAATCTTAATGACATGGAGTTGAGTACTTGTAAGATAAAATAAGTAGGCTTTTCCAAGTTTATAATTATTATTCTATAAAAAAGATGTTTATCCTCTCGATGACTTTCATAGTCTTTTTTAGTATCACCTAGAAGTGGCAATGCTTAAACCATTAACCTGCTTAACTTGATTTGGCCAATTATAGGTTAGGTTGGATTGCCTTTTTAATAAAATGTTCGGGTCTAAATTTTTGACCTATTTAAATAGCAGATCGGGTTTGGGTTGATAAATTTTTGGCCAAACTTGTAGCCAACCTATATATGGTCCAACCTGACCTAATTGCTACCCATAATATTGCTAAAATTTATATCTATTATTAGAATTTTTATTCAAAGCTTCAAGTTGCATTTAGCATGCCACTATTTTTTTAAATGTCTCTAAATTTTCTCATACATATCATAACTAAGAGATGCTAGAGAAAATGAAGAAATAAGATATGAGAAAGAGATGGTAGGCAATGAGAAACTAAATAAATCTTTCTTCTTCCATTTAATCATATCATTAGATACAAAATAAATTAGCAAATGCGGCAATAGGATAAAAAGTGGGGGTCTCTTAGTTTTTGATATGGAGAGAGGGTGAGAAATATCCTATTATGCTTAATTTTCTCTTTTACCTTCAATATTTATTACTTTAAAATAATATATAGAAAGAATATAAATTAAGAATTAACAATCTTAGTTTATTTTGGCAATAATAATTAGCCTGTCCATATTTTATTGTATAAGAAGTATTCATGTGGACATCATTACAAGTAAATGTATTCCTTATACCACTATTTTTTTATTTAATTCAACCCTCATTCCAGCTATTTTCAGCCGTATTAGCTATTGATTATGAATATATATGATGTAGGCTGAATCACACCCTTAAGTCAAGGTGCGATGATAATTGCAAGTCTGATGCAAATTAGTTTAAAGATGATTTTAGAATGATCGATGCAGATTGAGTTTAAGCACTTTTGTCATGTCCAACATTGAGTTAACTTTTCAAAACTTCTTGAATCGACTTAAAAAAGCTTGGATGAGAAGTTTTTGGTAGAATTATGGAAGTAGTACCATTGTAGTTTGGCTAGAATTTAGAAAGCAAAAACTCCATTGTCCGACTAAAAGTTAGACGATAGTGGCCATATTTTCTGACCTATTTAGATGACAAAAATCTTGCCATCATACTGAGTTTAGGTTTCAGAGCCCTGAAACCATCCTAGTTCAACTCCAAATCAAATAGAAATTCATCTAACATTATTTCATGTGCTGTCCAACTATTTGGATGGCATAAAGTTTATTGTTACTCATTTTTGTATCTAAAATGTCCCTAGGATGAAGGATTTGTTCTAAATTGCTTAGGTTTGAAGTTATCTAAATCTTAATTGAACTTTACAAGCATCTCACTTATCTATCAATGCAAGAGACCCAAAGCCTATAAATACATATATATGTACGTAGAAATTAATTAATGAAAGCTTTGTTTACGAATGCATATTATATTTGCGTTCTTGCTTTGCATATTGGATTCTCTAGGAGCTTTGATGGATTGTAAAGCAAATCTTGGTGGATTCTAAGAATTGTTGATGATATGTTGATAGATTTTTGCAAATTCCAACCTTCTTCAAATATCCTTCGTGGATTCCATACATCAATGAGGACTTCAATAGCAAGGTAATGCTCTTGTTTGTCCTTCTTACATTAGGTTCTAGTTTTTATTTGGTTTTAGATTAATATATTCTACTTCTTCTTTTCTAATTAATTTTTAGTTTAAATTATTAGCTTAGTTTGCTTTACTTTTACTGCGTTGCTCCGAAACTTGCATCAATATCTCCTAGCCTACATCAATATATCTCTAATTTTGATATTTTTATCCCTTAAATCCCCTCTAAGTATTATTTTTAGTACTACAAATCACACTGACTTACACCTTTCATAGTTAGACAAGATAAAGTAAGTGATGACAACACCTGGAAAAGTAATCGCCACTCTATTGTAAGACACTCCATGAATATGGCCTTCACATCTTGATGGAATTTAGGGTTGACAGTTTGAAATTAGCTAGTCCAAAAGAGATTGCTGATGATAATGGTTTTGTCTAGTGCTAAGGCAAATAAAGGTTGGCTATCAAAAACAAGATGTTGCCAAGTTTTTCAAACCTTAACATATATAGCAGTAGGTTCTTTGCATCTCTTTTCAAAGAGCTTTTTTATTTTTTTCATTATTTTTCGAATTCTATTAACCATCTAAAATTAAAAATTTCAAAAGAGGTAGAAAGGTACATGAGATTCTAGAAGTAAGAAAGATGAGAGAAGGAAAGAGGGGATGGAAGAAGATCTTATGTGTCCAATTGGTATATCGGGGGTTATTTCAATTCACCGAAGAAAGTCAAACTAGTTAATAAGTATAAGAGTAGCTACTAATATAAAAGAGATAATGGGACATTTGATGAAGACTTTATTTTACTAGTATATATATTGCCTAGAATACTTTATTTTCACCATAATATGAATATGGTTTTAATGGTGGTGTTGCTTCTTATCTATGGTGTTGTTTTATGGTTTTAATGACTATCTCCAAACCTTTCTCATGGAAGATTGAAAATTGGCGATCAAAAATCTCTACTTCAATCTTAAACCAAACAGAATTTGAGTACGAACAAAATTTATTTCTTACTATAATAATAATATTATTTTAATAATATATTTTTTTTATCATTATAACATAGG
This sequence comes from Phoenix roebelenii, assembly GCA_025769935.1. Taxonomy (NCBI): domain Eukaryota; kingdom Viridiplantae; phylum Streptophyta; class Magnoliopsida; order Arecales; family Arecaceae; genus Phoenix; species Phoenix roebelenii. The sequence continues at coordinate 8,637,347 of JAOXJJ010000139.1, forward strand.
TAAATCTCTCCGGCTTTCTTTATAAAAAAAAAAATCTCTCCAGCCTTCTAGGCTCTTCCATTTTGGCCTGGTAAATATGTTGGATATATTTTATTTTTTTCTCTCCTCCTCTCTCCCTAGCTGTACAAGGTGTTTTCAAAAATTACAAATATATTTTCCAAAAAATATAAATATTAAATACCTGTACACTTCTTGTAGTATTTGGATCCAAACGCACCCGTCCATGAAAAATCACATGCAGCTGCACGTGCCAAATATTTGTCAAATACTCCCCATTCATTTCTCGTATAACCTCGCCCCCCCCCCCTCCTCTTCTCTCTCTCAGTCACCCCCTCGGTATTGTTCTCTCTATTTTTTTTTTGTTAAGGTTCCGCGGGTAAGCGGAGTCCCCAAATTTCCCCATTCCGCTCCCCTCCATTTTTTTTTCCCGTCTCCCCACCCTTCTCTCTCTCTCTCTCTCTCTCTCTCTTGATTCTCGAACTTTCTCCAGTTTTGGGTTTTCTCGAAGCCCTGCTCCTCCTCATCTGCTCGGCCACCCGCTTAGGGTTCCGGGAGGGGGCGCCGCCACTCTGAGGCGGAGCTCCGCCTCTGGCCTCTCGAAGTTTCCGACCTGCTCCCTGGTTGCTGGCTCGTCACTCTGCTTTTCTCTCTTGTCGGGTTTGCTCGGATGCTACGGGAGGGTACGCGGTTCCGTTGCTCTGTTCTCGCCCTCGATTCGTTACCTTAAGCATTTCTCGTTGCTAGAGCTGGTTGTTTCGTTTCTGGGCTCGCCATTTCTGTTCTGGTAAGAGTTTAGGGTTTTAAACTTTGTCTGGTTGGTCAGTGGAATGTAGGGTTTTGGTTGCAATGTTCTCGTTTTGTGGCAAGTGATGGATCATTTTTGAGATTAGATGGTATGCGCGATTTTGAGGTGGAATTTGCTTACCAAGTTGTTTTTCGGGTCATGTCATTTTTCTCTGCATATTTTGTTGAATTTTAAATTCTAAACTTTTTAATGGAGAGGTGGTCTTCTTCTGAATCATTTTTTTTTTCCTTTAATAAATGTTAAGATGGTTTCGAAGGTGATGGTTTTTCTTTTTCTGGAATCTTAAAACACTATGGATGGTTCGAGTCTTTCAAAAGTTTGACGGTTTACTGTGACTAGCTACTGAGATCGCTTTTTGGCCTATAAACGGTTTTTTTTGGCATTTGATACATTTCTGTTCATGCATGGAATTCATTTGGGGGGAGTCAAGCATGCCGTAAGTGTAAAATGACTGCCGAGTGTTTTTGTCATTTTGTTTGCGGAATCATTGGAAGGGTTTGCATTTTGGTTAGATAAGATGTGGGGCATTGCTGCTAACCCGATTGAAAACTTTTTAATCCTTTTATGAAAAGCTTAAACCCGAAAGAATAATCGTATCTCTAAAGATTTTGAAGCTAGTGATATTTGTTTTGCAGATTTTGAGATCATGGGCTTTTATCTAGATCACCTTTGTATTGCAATATCTACTTTTATGAATTGACTAAGGTGAGAAAACATTATTTTTATGAAGTTGATGACTCCAAAAAATGTCGCATGTCTAAGAATTTGAAACTAAAGATTTTTCATTTTGCAGGTTTTGAGATTGTGTTCTTCTTTCTGGATCTTTGTAGAGCTGCAATATATGATCTCGCTAAGGTGAGTAAGGTGTTATTCATGAAATTTATGGATTTTTGTTGAGATATGTTATGGACCCCTCCGTACATGCTGACCTGAGTTTTTATACACTTTATTTTTTGCTCAAATTTTCCATTTATATAATTGTGGAAGTTGTGGATTGTACATATTTATTTTCATAAGGACTTTGTTTTCTTAGGACAAAAATTTGTGCTATGAACTTTGCATCACAAGATCTGTGCAAGTTTTGCTAGTAAATTTCAAAGAATCGAGAGCGGGAATTTATCTAGTTATATTTTCATTTATTAAAAGGGTTGATGCTTGCACAATTTCTGGGAGGATCTATTTTGATGCTGAATTCATCTGTGGAGCCTTCTTCGCTTGGAGTTATGCTTCATAAATGATCCTGTTTTGATGGACATTTTATTGTCATTACTTTAGTCTTCTGCTGTGTAGGTTACAGTTGTGACCCACCTTTCTACGATTGGCTTACGGATTTTCTTTTTGACATGATTTTCATTTTTATCCCTGTTCTTCCTCTTTACATAGTGGTTCTGGTTCATATTGTAGGTTGAGTAGTTTTTTTTCTCACATGTAACTTACCATAAGATTCATGACAGTAATTAAAAATACAATTACTTTTATGATCAGTAAAATTTCCAACTAAAAAAAAGCATGAAATTTCCCCATTTATCCTTCTTGGAGTAAGGACATCCTTTCAATCCTCCAGTAAGGTAAAATAACCAAAATCAACAAGCCTTGTTCCAGCAATTTTAGGTTGGCTTTACAAATTCATCCAACTTATAAAGAGCATGATAATTTCTCTATTTATCCTTTTATAGTGTGCTGCATGTGCAAGGCACATGAGAGGATAAGTGAATGTCTATGATTTTTCGAATGGAGAAATGTTCATGGAAGTCGGAAACTGGAATGGCTGTATTCACTTGCTAGATAGCTAGGATGGAAGTGGGCCCATGGACTGTCACTTCTTCAATTTCCTAGTCGTGGAAATGGAAGATGTATCAGGGGACTTTTATTTATTTCCTCTTTCACTCGATTATATTAACGTCATTATTAATTATGTTCACTTAGTTTTTTTAAAAAAATCTGGCTACAGAAGGGCAGTTCTTCAGAAACAAATGAGGTATGGCCACCGAAAGCTTCTGCCACTAAAATAGTAGAGATAGAGATGGAAGGTCCAGTCATAGAAAGATTCTGCTATTAAAATAGTAGAGAAATGGGCATGATGAGAACCTTTCAGTCCTCAACTTGAGATGACCTTAACCATAATAAGAAACCCTTGTTTCAACTTCTTGGGATTGGCCTTACAACTCCTTTGCCTTTCATTCCTATTGAGGGATATAATCTTTGACATTTGTCCATTTCAAACTCATCATTAGGCCTTCCTCTTTCCATCTTTGTTGGTGTTTTAGTATTTTACTTTTGATTAATGCAACTCGTCTGCCCTATAATCTACTTGCCTTTGACCCCATTCTATCTTGTTTTGTTAAAAATCCACTCTATATTTTCTTATCTACTATGCTCATCTTATGTGCTCGGGCACTTTCTATTGTTTAATATTTGACTTTGTGGTTTTTTTAACTCTTAGTAGCATGTATACGATTTGAAAAATGATTCAGAATTTCAAAATGAAATTATCAGAAACAGTGTCATTTTGGACTTTTCATCAAGAAATAATTTGTAAGGCATTTTCATTTTGTCATTTTATTAAATGTCAATAAGCATTCTGTCAAGATTAAACTTTGATTTTGCAAGGTTGCAATGAATTGTAAACATTGGACTTTAAATTCCAAAGAGATTTTTGGGAAAAGTAAGTCTTTTGATATAATTTTGGCTATCCACTAATGCTTCTGTAGGAATTTAACTCTTACAGATAACCATTTCTTGTTTCATCAACAAATGATTTGCAAATAATTATAAATTCCCATGCCTCTTGAATTCCACTGGTTTTTCATGTTTGTAGATGCGATGAGATATGAGCATAGCGCTATTTTTAGTGGCCTAACACGTTGAAACTCTTCCCACCCGTTGCAACATCTATTACTGCAACTTTGTACTTCATTTCCATTTATATCAAATTCAATAATACCCTTTAAGACTTGTAAAGTGCTTCCTTCATGGTACCAATTGCATCGAAGCTGTCATCGCATAAAATTTGTTGAAAGATCAAAAATAGTTAAATATGTGGCAGAAAAGCTAGTCGATTTAGCACCCCCATTGTGATTCACTTGTTATTAGGGGACCATCGATAAGTGAATGAATATGCCTTTTTTGCTTTAACCAAGGTTCGATCTATGTATGAGGTGTATGCCTCTTGAATTCCACTGGTTTTTCATGTTTGTAAATGCGATGAGATATGAGCATAGCGCTATTTTTAGTGGCCTAACACATTGAAACTCTTCCCACCCGTTGCAACATCTATTACTGCAACATTGTACTTCATTTCCATTTATATCAAATTTAATAATACCCTTTAAGACTTGTAAAGTGCTTCCTTCATGGTACCAATTGCATCCAAGCTGTCATCGCATAAAATTTGTTGAAAGATCAAAAATAGTTAAATATGTGGCAGAAAAGCTAGTCAATTTAGCACCCCCATTCTGATTCACATGTTATTAGGGGACCATCGATAAGTGAATGAATATGCCTTTTTTGCTTTAACCAAGGTTCGATCTATGTATGAGGTGTATCGACTAGCGGTAGGCACGGTAGGGTTGCCATTATTGAGGATCATGTTACCAAGGGTATTGATTGATACACAAGATAAATTAAATATTAAAAATTAATAAAAGAAATGATGGGATGTAGATAATGAGATAATTTCATGTGTATATAAATTTATATATATATGTAAGATGTTTATGGGGACATCTTATACTAGTTTCACAAATTAATGTGTGTGTGCATGTGTGTGCAATAGAAGTGAAGAGACTGAAGTTTCCTTAAATTGAGATAAATGAAATAAATGGAAAGTTTAAACTTATAATTGTTAGGTATTCGTAAATATTGGAAGAAAAATATAGATCTAATAAAAAAACTAAGCTGGATGATTAATTAAAATGCTTTCATACTCCCTCAAAATGTGCAAATAATATTAAAAATCTAGTGAGATAATTATTTCTCTTACAAAATATTTTTTCAACTTAGTTGAGTAAAGAGCAAGTTATCTAGAACTATATGCCTTGTTGTGAAAAATAAGAAAAATCAATACTATTATTATTCTAGAATAAAAAGATGTTGAATTTATTTTAAAAAATAAAATAAGATACTACAAAATGGTAACTAAGCAATAAAGAATAAAAGTTTATTGATTTTTTATGTAGGTCTTAAAGTTAAGAGATCCATGGGTTTACATAGATCCAAAAAGAACAAAAAATGGAGAAAAGATGTTAAATTTTCAAAAAGAAAGGTAGAGAAATATCGATAATGTTTATAATTTTAAGGAAAGAGAGTAATGGATGGAAAACAAAGGAAAAGAAATAACAAGGAACTCGAAGAAAAAATCTTAATGACATGGAGTTGAATACTTGTAAGATAAAATATGTAGGCTTTTCTTAGTTTATAATTATTATTATTCTATAAAAAAGATGTTTATACTTTTGATGACTTTCATACTCTTTTTTAGTATCACCTAGAACTAGAAGTGGCAATAATTAAACCACGAACTTGCTTAACTTGATTCGGCCAATTATAGGTTAGGTTGGATTGCCTATTTAATAAAATGTTCAGGTCTAAATTTTTGACCTATTTAATAAGCTGGTCGGGTTCGGGTTGATTAATTTTTTGACCAAACTTATAGCCAACCTATATATGGTCCAACCTGGCCTAATTGCCACCCCTAATATTGCTAAAATTTATCTCTATTATTATAATTTCCATTCAAAGCTTGCGAGTTGCAATTTAACATGCCACTATTTCTCAAATGTCACTAAATTTTCTCATACATGTCATAACTAAGAAATGCTAGAGAAAATGAAGAAATAAAACATGAGAAAAAGATGGTAGGCAATGAGAAACTAAATGGATCTTTCTTCTTCCATTTAATAATATCATTAGATACAAAATAATGAAGAAATAAGTCATATGGAACTTGGAGTCAAATGCTTAAGCAAAATTCCCCTAACCATCCCTTCATGATAATAGGTCAGTACTTCCATCTCTAGGAACGTCAACCATAATTGGAAAGGGGGAGGATTAATACCAATCAACAACTACACTCTTAGAAGGCATCGGTTAACCCTTCCTCCTCTTACTAATACTACACTTATAAATTATAGCGAATGTCAGGTATATAAGCAGTGATTTCAAATCCAAAGGTTAATCATACTCTGGTAACTTTACATAAAGAAGTTTTTGACCTAAATTGACATAGACCTTTCTTTCCTTTCCACTAGTTTTTGAAAGCTATCAAACCCCACTTCTCCCATTTTTTTAATCCCTCTCACATTGGTTCTGCATCAAATGATGAGCCCATGTGACAATTTGATATTTTCTTTGTTGCAATAGATAAGATTGGAGTTCCAATTTAAGTGCCTAGTCATGATTTTCTGTGTATGCTGAAGTCAATGACTCAAAAAGACTTGATTAGATATTTACATTTGTTTCCTTTTATTTAATGCATGTACAGACTCTGGAATAAATATTTTTTAGTAAATGGTTGCTAGTATGGGTGGGTAGAGACAATTGTGAACTTCAAGTACTCTACTAAAGTAGAAATCCTATTATCACACTTCAAAATTCCTTTTTTGAAAAATAGTAAACCACTATGGTCAAGCAACATCACAAATATCATGATCTAATTTGTACTATATGCAGCAAGAGAAGTTCAATCTTAATCTTTACTTCAACATGTCTACATTTGAATGGCCATTTTATTTTTGTTCATCTCTTAGTGCACATGAAACTTCAAATTGCTTGTCTAAAACAATCAATGCCTGACAATGTAATTACATGATTACCCCTTTGTTGCAAAAAGAGAGGTGATACAATATGTGAATAGTTGCATTTGGAAATAGACAAACGAAGATTTCTCTACTGCAAAATATCAAGCTTGATTAGGTTTTTGGGGAATGAATCCCACCAAATTAGCATCTTGCTAGATTCAAGTCGAATATAAGTCCATAATCATGTCCAACAAATCCTAATTTGCATAGCTGAAACTGAAAATACATGATATACACTATATCTACATATGGGCTGTGTTTGTGTGTGTGCACGTAACCGACTATATCAACAATATAAGGCTCTTGATTCTAGTCGAATTCAAAATTATGTGCCAATACTTTATATGTAGGTTCAAACTTAACTATGGTTTTTAGAGCTGGGTCTAAATCTGTTTAAGATGAACTAGTATTAGACTCGATACAACTCCATTTAAGATAAAGCCTGAGTCTGGCCACTATTTGGAAAGTATTTTCTAGATTGATAACTCACTCTGTTCGAAGGTGTTGAAGTTTACTTAGTCTAAGTGAGATTTGGTGAGATATTTTGGTATCAAAAGCTTTCTTATTTTGAAGAAGTTCTATTTATAATTCTTATTGTGTCATTTTTTTGTTAAGATTGTAAGTAAACAAGATTTGATCTTAGTTATATTTAGAGTTCTCTTATGGTTCTTCTACAAACTTGTAAAGAGGATGAGAAATTGGCATTAGATAAGATGTACTAATGCAAGGTGAATCCCGTGGGTATCGGCACTTGAAGTGAACTCTTTATTATCTAAAGTTGTTATTTAAACACCTAGGACAATTTTTGGTGAAACCAAGTAGGTTTTATAGTTAAATGGTGGAAAATGAGCCGCCAAATCAAATAGATGTCGTCTTGAGCTGTATTAGTGTCGGATTGTCTGGATCTTGATTTGGGCTTGGTTCAAGCTGGTTTGAATGCAGTATGACCTAAACTACTTGATTAGGGTTGGTTTGGATGTGGTTATGCTAGATACCGCCTGCACCAATGCTCCTTTTTACTGGTCCTAAGCCAGCATGGTACATGTGGGCTGGTACATTCTGTACCAACCAATAGTTCAAAGCTTTTTTGAGGTGTTAAGTATTAAAACTGGATGAGTAAAGTTTACTTTTTTGAGGGGAACATGCATAGTTCAAAAAAGCTAACATGAGATATTTTCAAAGGCCACACAAAGTTAGGTGATGTTTGATCTTCTTTTGGTCTAAACATTGATCCACGAGTTTTTTAAAGAATTCATAGATTCATAATTAAATTATATTCAGGTTGCATCTGGATGCTTTTAATATCAAGTATCATGATTTTTCTTTCTTGCTGATGATTCAGAATTCAAAATTTTGAAAGTTGAGATATTTTAAAAGGTGTTTCATTGTTAAAGGATAAATTTAAAAATGGAAAAAATATAAAATGATTGAAAAAATATACGATGATAGGGAATCATGAACTCGGAAATTTCTCCCTTTATATTTCCACCCTTTCAAGAATTTTATGAATTTTCATTTCAAGGCAAAAACTATTAGTTGCATAGAAGAATAACATGCAATTTCAAGACCATGTAAATGCCCATAATATAATGATTTTTCTAGTAACTTAACTAATCTAAACTGTCATCCATAACTGTAATTCTGAGTCCAGTCATTAGCTAAACCCTCAATTGATCTATTTTGGTTAATTTGAATGTGCTCGATTCAATTCTAGAATGGAGGTGGAAGATTTTTTGTGCTGTGAAGGGAAGGTTCTTTTGTCCTTGACCCAAGAAAATACAATTTGGCATAAATTTTTCAAGAATAAGTACTATTGATGTCATTTTGTAATAAATAATGATTTTATTTAGTGTGCAGCCTATTCGTTAAACATTTGCTAGTAGAGTCCAAGAAACATTGCTACAAATATTATTGATAGGGTCAAATTATAGTACCATGGATCGATATGACATGGCATGAGGCGATGCTATTTATGTGCTTGAACTTCAATATTAACTACAAACATCATCGAGCATTAAAAACTGATCCAATAACGAGTTAAGATCATTTTTGGTTATGTTCTTCCAGGACACCAACTCTTGAAAAGTATGAACAAAGTTAGGTCCACTTCGAAGTTACCTTATATGCCTGATGAACTAATACTAGCATAGTATTCCATACATCCATTGAGGGTCTTGCTTAAGTTTGGGTTGTCCCCCACTCACTCTCTTAAAACTTGGGTTATTAGGTTAATGCATACTTTGCTTGGGCCTGTAAAGACATTTCCTTCAATGACAACGAGAGAGAAGGGCGAAGAGTAGTAGAAGAAAGGAGAAAAGTGTTTAATTGTACTTGATTTAACTTTAAATTATCTACGGTTAATGCTTGATTAAGGGCTGACCTTGTATCTATGAGAGCCAATCCTACTTGCCTGCAAATTTAAATTCTATTTTTTGATCATTTATATTTTTTAATTCTTTGCTTACATTTATTTTATTTTTTTCATTAGTATATATGCATAGTGCATGATGCTTGTGTATATATGCCGGCGTCCGCCAACCTCTGTCGGGCTCCCTCTCCCTCCCTTTCTTCCCCTTCTCTCTCTCCCTCTCTCCCACGGTTTGTGTGCCCTCTCCTCCGTCGGTATAGGCCCGGCACGGCCTGTACCGATTTGTGCCGCCGGAGAACCGGTGCGGTGCCCTATATCAGTTCTGTCGTCCTTGCTACCTAGGGAGTTTGGCTTATAGGGTTGAAGCTTGGCTTTTGATTTTTAGGGCTAGAAAAGCATTCGAGCTAGATAAATCTCCAACCCTGTCATTTTTTCCTTATTCCTCCAAAAATTTGAGTGGAATTTTGTGTTTAATTGAAAATCAAAATGAGGGTTAATGTTATTTGATCAATCATGAGCGTAGATCTAGATGAAAATAAATGATTTGTGGTTTTGGTTGGACCATAAAACCTACACCTAAAAATTATATAAATCCAAAATTAACCCTATAAAGCCAACCAAGACCATATTGGCCATATATCTGTCCACCCATTGCCATACCCATCCCTGATTAATACTCCCCACCTCGGTACTTCGAATCTTGTTTAGAAGTAAATCTGGTATACAGATGGCAACTTCTAATTTACGAAATATGAGAAATTGTTGCTTGTTCCTCAAACCTTCGAGCTATATGATTTTAAGGGCCTATTTGGCATCAATTTTATTTCTTTCTTTTATTCTAAAAACAAAAACGTGGAACCTGAAACAAAAAACATATTTGGTGCTATTGTTTCTATTTTTTTAAAAAAAGTCATTTTCATTATTTCTGGAAAAAATGAAAGTAAGAGATCCTTATGCTCCGTATTTTTAAAAATAAGAAATTCATGTTTTTACTACCACAACCGACATAGCCACCATCATTGATGTCATCACCTCACCCACTGCTGCTGCCACCATTGCAATTGCCACAATGTTGCTGCTATTGCTATCATTGCTTCCGTCACACCTTTGCTGCCACCGTCACCACGACCATGAATGCCATCACCTCGCCTCCACCATGCTGCCATCTTTTTTGCTGCCTCTGCCACTGCTATCATTGTTTTTTTTTTAAAACAACTGCCATTGCCACACCACCGCAGCCCTTCACCACCAACACCACCATTGCTGTTGCTGCCTCCAATGCCAATACTGCCACCGCTGCCACCACTACCATATTTATGTTTTTAAAAATTATTAACTATAGCAGGCATGTTTATGTTTTTAAAAATTAGAAACATAGAAGTAGAATTTTTATTTTTTTATTTCTAAAAATAGGAAATTAAAGTCATGTCAAATGGCACCTAAGAATCTGCCCTTTGTTTATTGTTTTATCTAAAATATCAGATCTGTGCTTCTTAAGAAAGTTACACCATTGATAACTAAATTTTCTCTCTCTATATATATAGTAATACTAGTTATAAAATTATTGCAAGATTTTTGAATTCTAGTCTAGCTTAATCTGTATCTTTCTACCATGTCAAGTTTCTTTGCTCATCTCTGCAACATAGTTTGATGGTCGTATAATGTTGAAATGTTAGGAGAGCATTGATAGCTATAGGAAGTTGTTATGTTAATGGCAAAGGGAAGTCATGGGTGATGCATTATTTCATTGATACATAAAAAATGATATTAAATCGTCACAAAAGACAAGTATGATGCATCATGGCTAAGTAGCTCACTTTTTTATCTAGTTTTCTAGAATAAGCCCCATTCTATCTCTTACACATTGTCTATAGGTAAGCATTCCAAGCCAGAATACATTTGGCAGGTTTGCAATGTGCTCTCTCCCCATTGAAAATATGTAGATCATTGTTTGGTTTTTTATTTGGGGCTTGAATTACATTTGACAATACCTCTCCTTTACCTGATGAGAGACTGTTGCTACATACATGATTTGTTAATTATGCTAAAGACTTATAAGAATGGAATAAATGGAAAAAAACTTGGTTGAGATATGAAAAAAAACTAATCATTTGCTTAAGTACTCTAGGGCCTACTCTTACAATTCTGGAGGGCTATATTTCCACCAACAATTAGACCTAAAACCTACTTTGACCTAAATAATGTTCTGGAACTCCAATTTTTAATTATTACAAAGTAAACTGAATTTAAACCAACTTGACTTCAATTTTTCTTCTTATTTTTGTTACTAACTTCAAATACCTTTTGGATTAAAATCCTTATTGTAAGGGATACCATTAACAAACACATTCTGGTGTAAATTATCACCCACTAAGACTTGTAGCAGGACACTATCTTTTCCTTGATAATTTTGTTGTCATTATCAGTTGATATCAATAGGATGGTCCAGACATGCCACGCTTTATTTTCTATTTTCCACAAGTCATTGATTTTTTGAGCTTTTGCTGGACTATCTTGTCTTCTGACTAGCAGTCCTCTAGTCTACGAATTGTGTCACTTGTTATAAGATTACAAAATGGTGGTCTCTATCAAGTTACGAGGACAATATCTTTAATTTCCTCTCTTTCATTTAGGTGAATGCTCCTCTTGGAGTCCTTTATGAGATCTGAAACATGCAGTCCATTTTCTGAAATCTGAAGTTTTATATTTTTGGCCTTCCATGCTTGATTTGAAGTTTGAGTTACGTAGGATTATACTTATAATAAGGTGAATCCTTTATCAATATTTAAATTTATCTTATTATAATGTAGTGCTGATAAAAGGTTCAGATTTATGTGTATGACGAGTTTTTTTTCTTCCTTTAAAGTTAGAATATATGGAGTCTGTGTGATTGAAAGTGCTTTTAAAGATCAAGATATAGGGGTGATTGAAATTTAAATGTAACTGTAAAATATGATGTAGATTTATTCTATGGTGATGGTAGTTTTAGCCTCCATGTTAATCAACAGAGATTAATTCAGATCAATATAGCCTTCATGTTAATTTTTGAATTTCCTTCATACACTGTAGCTATAAATCCAAAACTGTTAGATAGATGGTCAGGTATAGTCATCTCTTTCTGGAAAGGAAGCCCCTCACTAGGCTCTCTGCTTATTACAATAGAATGAGACTGATCTCCCATGGTTGCTAATCTTTTTCTTTGTGTATTAGATGTTCAGGCTTATCAGTTTTCCTTTTTTATGTAAATAAAATCAGTAAATTTTGCTTATCCGATAGCACTATTTTCAACAAAGAAAATCAGGATTGGATTATTTCATTCTACAAATAAGACTTGAGGTCGTTGCATCTTCCTCTTGATGAGGTTAGGCATCTGAGAAAAGTTTTGGATTCAAACAATATAGCCAGCTTTTGGTGGTTTTATCTGTCATTATTGGACTTGGATTTAGTTCAGATATGTGAAATATGGAAACTGCATATATGAATCTGCAATCCCGTGTCAAATTTTCTTTTTTTATGCTTTAGGACTGAAGTTCAAGTAACCCTCTGTCTGCTACACGTTGGTGGCTGAAGTCCCAGGACTGCAGAATTGTTGTTGGGAGACAGTTGGTCCTACTTGCAATATCAGATCCTGATATTGTTCAACAGCTATAATTCTATATCAGAGAAGCAAGCTTGTTTTGAAGATATATATTTCTCTTTTGCACATGCTTCATGAGGATTAATAAGCATGAAGAGGAAACATAGCCTGTTTTGGTTGAAACATCTTACATGAAGGAATTTAAGGGCATTCTTATATCATTTTATCATGATGGAGTGCAACAAGGAAGAGGCTATCAGAGCCAAGGACATTGCCGAAAAAAGAATGCAAAACAAAGATTTTATTGGGGCACGGAAGATTGCTCTCAGGGCCCAACAGCTCTTTCCTGACCTTGATAACATCTCTCAGATTTTAACTGTTTGTGATGTGCATTGCTCTGCTGCAGTTAAAGTCAACGGGGAAATAGACTGGTATGGAATTCTTCAAGTAGAGCCATCAACAGATGATTCATCTATCAAGAAGCAGTATCGCAAACTTGCTCTTTTACTTCATCCTGATAAAAACAAGTTTGCAGGTGCTGAAGCTGCGTTCAAGTTAATTGGCGAAGCACATATGACATTATCTGATCGTGCGAAGCGGTCCCTCCATGACATCAAAAGAAATGCTAACACAAAAATTGCCCCATCAAGGCAGCCTTCTCAGCAGGCCAAGAAGACTCCATATGCTAGAAGCAATGTTCATACCATGAATTTTAATGGTTTGAATCAGCAGCAGCAACAGCCATCAGCTTTCACTGGTTCCCAGACTTTTTGGACCATTTGCCCTTTTTGTTGCATGAGATACCAGTATTACAAGACAATATTAAACAGAGCTCTCCGCTGTCAGAATTGCTCAAAACCTTTTATCGCATATGATTTAAATGCACAAGCTGTGCCTCCTGGGACAAATTCAGGCTATTCATATAATAGTTCTGGAATTCCACCACAGCAGTTTCCCAGTCAGCAAGCTCATAATACCAGCCAGCAAACTCAATTTGGTAATGCTTCTTCGAGCACCGCATTTCAGGGTAGTGTGGGTGGGACACCAGCAGTCAACTCTGAACATGGATGTGGACCTGTGAACAAGGCAAAAGAAGATGGTAAGGTTGATGTTGAAGGTGGGGCAGGCAATGAGGTGAAGTTTGAAAAAGTAAAGCTTAAAGAGGTGAATAAGAAAGAGCAGGTAGCTAAGCCTTCTGTAAAGACAAGCCAGAAGAGGGGCAGAAAAGCGGTTGTTGAATCTAGTGATTCAGATGCCACTGATATTGAAGATGTAGTTATTGATGATGGTCCTCCAGCAGAGCAGGGTGCTCGGGCAGATGCCAGCCATTATCTGCGAAGATCAACCAGGCAGAAGCAAAATGTCACTTATAATGAAGATGGAAGCGATGCTGATGACGATGATGACTTCATGAATCCTTCTAGTTGTAAAAGGCTGAGAAAGGGTGGATCATCAAGCAATGTTGATCGGAGAGAGAAAGACTTGTCAGATGGTGATGCATATGGGGTTGATGTGGGAACTAGCGAGAACAATATTTTTGACGAACAAATGGATAGCAAACAGACTGAAGGCACAGCACATGCTGAAAAATTACCAAATGAAAATGAAGTGACTATGGATAAATTGCGGGAAAGCAAACAAGGGACCATTGAGAAAGACGAAACATCTCGAGCTGGGACTGATTCTAGTGTTGATTCGAGCTCAAAGGCTTCACCTATTCATGGGTCTTTTTCCTATCCTGATCCAGAATTTTGCGACTTTGAGAAGTTCAGGAATCCAGATCAATTTGCAGTTGATCAGATCTGGGCGGTCTATGATAATCTGGATGGGATGCCCAGATTCTACGCTCGGATTAGGCATGTTGATGAGCCAGACTTCAAGCTGCGCTTTACTTGGCTAGAGCATGACCCCAGAAATGAAGATGAAATGGCATGGTCTGATGAGGAATTGCCTGTTGCTTGCGGGAACTTCAGACTGGGGAAATCAGAAGTCACCGAAGACCGGCTGATGTTCTCTCATGTTATTTCTTGGAAAAAAGGAAGAAAAAGAAACTCGTATGACATATGTCCTAGGAAGGGCGAGGTTTGGGCTCTTTTCAAGGACTGGGATGTTGGGTGGAGCTCTGATCCAGACAGTCACAGGCTGTATGAATATGAAATTGTAGAAGTTGTTTCAGATTTTGCAGCAGGCACCGGCATAAGGGTTATTCCATTAGTGAAGTTAAGGGATTTTGTGAGCTTGTTCATCCGAGCAGAAGGCAAAATAACAGCCCCATATGTCATACCACCCAGTGAAATACTTAGATTTTCTCACAACATTCCTTCTTATAGGATGACTGGAGCTGAAAGAGAAGGCATTCCAAAAGGTTGTTTTGAACTTGATTCAGCATCCCTTCCTGATAACTTTCAAGAGGTTTTTCATTCCATCAGTCTTGACAGCATCACAGACAGAGTTAAAAAGTTGGATGATCAATGTAGTGTTTTGCATTCTAAGACTGCAGTTGATGAAGAGAAGCTTGGAACTATTACAATTGAGGAAGTTGAAAATATGAAATTTCAGGACTTTTCTCCTCATGGGGCAAATGGAGTTTATGAGGAGAAACATCAGGCAAGTACAAGTCAGCATATGACAACTGCTTCAAAACTTGTCAATGAAATGAAGGCATCCAGAGTAGAGATTGACAAAAATAGTGTAGATTTTCGGAATGCCGACGCTAACAGTGATGCGGAGTGTCACGATCCATCTACGTCATCATCTCAAATTCCGATTACCTATGAATATCCTGAATCAGAGTTCCATAACTTTGAAGAAGGCAAGTCTATTGAAAAGTTTCAACAGGGTCAGATTTGGGCACTCTATAGTGATATTGACAAATATCCCAAGTATTATGGCTGGATAAGGAAAGTTGAATTGGGGGATTTTAGAGTGCATGTGATATGGCTTGAGGCTTGTCCTTCAAGAGAGGAGGAGAAACAGTGGTTGGGAAAGGAGCTTCCAATTGGATGTGGAACATTTAAAGTTGCTACCGGGAGCATTGCATTTGATACTACTGATACCTTTTCTCATCTTGTACAAGCCAGACCAGCTGGTAGAAAAAACCAATATGTTATCCTCCCCAGCATTGGTGAGATTTGGGCTGTATACAAGAATTGGCATGCAGGATGGACACTTTCAGATTTTGAAAATTGTGAGTATGATGTGGTGGAGATTTGTGAGCGCACTGGTTCTGGCATGAAAGTTTTGCTTTTAACTAAGTTGACTGGCTATAGAGCTGTATTCAGGCCTGAAAGAAAAGGAAACAGCATTACCATGATGGAGATACCGGAAGATGAATTTTTGAGATTCTCTCATCAAATACCTGTATTCCGGCTGACTGATGAAAGAGGCGGCAAGCTACGTGGATATTATGAGCTTGATCCTGCATCTGTGCCAGAGATTTTTCTGTTTCCAAGTGTTGACTGAAACATTAAGCTAATGGGGGTTGGGAATCCTTGACAAGTATGACTGTGGTTTGTAACCTTTCAGTGGATACCTAGATTATCAGATCAGGTTCTCACTGAAAAGGCAACAGGAATGCTTCCCAGTTTGCTTCAGAAGTTGCAGAATTCATGTACTTCTGCTGGATCCAATTTGGATGATAGCTTAAATCTGGATCCACATTTTGCTAGTTGGAAGTGAGTCTTCTCCATTGGCCACTCATATATGTAGATCTCTAGTCATGCAACCAGGACTAGCTTGGTAAGATTCTAATATTTAATGCTTGCAGTTAGTTTCATTTTAGCCATCCCATGTGTTCAGGCTTTTGGTGTAGCTGCAATCTGCCATTTTGATATAATGAAGGCCCAAGAAGGCCGGCTACTAAGATGTCAACAAGGTGTTGTGCCCCCCACAAATTATATCTCATTTGTCTTCAATCTTAAGTTCTAATTTTGCTAATAGCTTCCATAGTTCAGATAGAATCGACCAAGGGATTCAACTAATTTTACTGTGGTGGTCATATTTATATCCGTGGATGGCTATTGTTTTGCTGCATTCGAAACACTTGGATGGCTATTGTTTCACTCTTGGCTTGAGCTTGGTGCATCTTAGATGGCTCTCACTAATTTTGGCACTACATAACCTGAACCTTGGTGCAGATGCCTCTGATTCTTGAAGTTACTTCACATTTTCCTTAAGAGAGACCTATCTGGTTTGTAGGTCATGCCGGATGGCCGAAATCCAGGTGTTGCATCAATAGATCTCATAGAAGCCATGGAAGCGTCGTCAGCGTATCCATTGCCCGTATAGGAAACTTTACTTGGGTATCTTAGGGATTTTCTTGACTTGATAGGGGTGTCAAAATTTCATTCAATTATCAACAATCCATTAAAAACACTACCATAAAAATATGAAGAAATAGTATCGGAAATAAGCTCAATATCAAGGTAATGTGATGTAGCAGCTGCAGTGGCTAAAATTTTGAGTTCAAGTTTTTTTATAATGATGGCAAAAATTGATCTAACTTGAAAACTTGGCTTTGAGTTGAGGGTTTTTTAGTTATGGCTGGATATGGTTAAACTTTGTGCATGAATTTAAATAGATCGGGTATATCAAAGCTTTGACTCAAGTTGTGCTATGGCAGTAGGGTTCTATTTGGATTGGAACAATTTAAATCGAGTTATACCATGATTTTGGATAATTTTTTTTAGGGATTACTATTTTTTAATATTAATTATTTAAATTACTTTGAAAACTAGCCGGTAAGAATAACGAGGATTGGATTTGCTAAGTTAGTTAAAGAATATGAGGTTCTGTCTTCAATTAGTGACTCAAAATACCTGTGAATGGATTATGGGTTGATAAGTCTGGTAGGATATGAGTCAAGACTTTGTATGTCATTATCTTTACTTACTTGGATGTGACTTGACCTGATCCATTGCAACCCCTAATTCTCGGGATATAAGTTCCATAAAAAAAAGTTATTAGAGTAGAGGAAACCAAAGGAGAGAAAAACAAAACAGCCTTGCGGACTTCATATATCACAGACGGCATTCTTGAATCATTTCTTTTAGACATGTTAGCTTTTGTGCCATCTAATAGCATAGTTAAATATTTAGTAAAAGCAAATTTAGTTTATAAGGTTCCACGTCTAGAGAGCGTTGATTTATCATAGGTGGATAGCCAGTCCCTGGCCCTTTTCTCGTGAATAAGAGCTTTTCTAACCAGGAATCCATTTGAGCAATAACTAACATTTGGTCTGCCGTTATGATTCTCACTATGGTTGCAAGACTTCCCAAGTTAGATTCTTGGAATTCCTTACTATTTTTTTTGCATTAATATTTTAAAAAATAAAAAAAAATAAAAAGAATTAGTAGAAAGAGTTGGGACACTAGGAACTTACCATCCACCCATACAATGCTTTTTAATTTCACGAAAGCCGTAGATGTCTTCCCTCCAAACTCTCACTCTTGCTGCTCTTTCCAGTTCTTCATCTCAAAACCTGCCTCCTCTTCTTCCCCCAACATCCTCCCACCCTCTTCTGTAATACCAAACCCCCATCTCTCGATCTCCAAAAACCCCTTTTTTTTTCTCTTCCTTTTAGTTATATATATCTGTCTCCATCCAGAACGCTCTCTTTTTCACTTCCTTCTGTTTATGTATCTCTGTCCACCATTTCTGATCTCCTCTCAATTAGATTGCCCTCTTATCAGAAAGGTATACTAATTCCCTTTTTTTTGTATGTTTTCTTGAAATAATTCTCTACTTTATCACTGATCCCTATTGCTTTTCCTTTTTTCCCCTCTGTTGATTTTTCTCCAATCTATCGCTCATTTCTTCTTTCTTTCGATTGGCTAGCTTTTCAGTTGAATCCGATCCAAATCGATCCCCATGGTTTTCAGCGGAGATCATAAAGATGCAAGAGCATGAAAAATTGGAACCCGATTCTACAATATAATGTCTTCAACATGCAAGAAGTTCTCAATATATATTTGGGTTGTGGATCAGTATATGATAAACACATCTATGTTTTGATTATTCTTTAACATTATTTTCGCATAAAGTAGTTCTTGAGAAATACAAACCAAGTCAGTGGATATGAAATCTAAATTCCAGACAAACCTCTATTTCCTTTCAACCCAAGGAAACGGTGCAACCAAAGGCACGAGATCAATTGATGGAGGCACACCTTTGACATTTATTTCATTATGAGGGTCTTTTTGCTTCTTCATCAAGCTTTCTCCATGGATTAAGAGCATCTTTGATGGCTTGAGCTTCTGGAGAGCTCTCCCATACTCGCTTTTCTGACTCCAGAACAGTTACCTTATCATCTGTAAAAAATGGGAGCACATCATAAGAAATCCATGTGCATACCGTGGAAGCATGACCGTCAGGATTCAGAATCAATGGAGAAGCACAAAGCAGGCACAAGAAAATGGACACATAAGCATGCTGATTCATCTCTAGACTATCATTCTCCAACCTATAATGGCATTCTATTTGATTCCTAGTATGAACATAGATGGAAACATCAAAATTCAAGTGCTTTCGTGTGGAAATTAAACTTAGTGTTAACTTAATTGTTATAAGTATAATAACAATCATGCTGCTTTTATCTAATGCATGATCATTATTGTACTTTTCCTTCATTAGACAAATGGAAGGAACGACTTCCAGATTTGGTAAACATGTCTTCCTACAGATTAAACTTCCAATTGGAGTTAGGACACAATGACAGTAGGTTTAAGTATCAAAGATTAAGTGATTTGAAGTGATTTGGTGGGAATTTTACACATCATTGGACCTTGTTCTATGACTAGTTGGATCTAATCTGTGATGAGATCAGGCCAGTCTGTTTACTGTGGCCCTAGAGATTAGCGTGACCGAAGCAAAATGGAGGTCTGCTGCTAATCAGGAGCAGTAGACCAGGGAGAAGGGGCTTAACAACAAAGAGAAACTGAAAAGAACGATCATTAAGACACAGAAAAAAGAAGAAACAAATGTAGAAGACTAGAGAATTACAGGGACAAAACGCAGAAAATTAAGAGTAAAGAAAGAAAAAGAAAAAACACGAGGAACTCACACTGTTACCTAGGAATCACGCTTAGGGTTTTAAGGCCTCAAACCACACTGAGATCATATCCACAAGAGAACAAGAAGACCTTATGTAAATCATCATTCTTCATTAATTAATCAATCAACTGTATCACATAATACTCTATGACCCCCATTTATAACCCCAAAAAACAATTCTCTTAATCCCAAAACTAATCCCATAAAGCGTGGTTATTTTGCATGGTTATCATAGCATGATTGCATGAAAACTGAATATCACCAATACAGAAATTATGCCGATGATAAGATCTAAGATCTTCTGATCTCAGCAATTGATTGAACATAATCCACTAAAAGAACAGCCAGAAATAAAAGAAAAAAATACAGCAAATTGACAACCAAAACTAAATTTAAGAGAAATCCCTAGTTCCACAGCCCTCTGATGCATCATGAAACAATCTTGAATCTCCATCACTATAAACACAATATATATACATATTTGTGTTTATGAGGTTTTTTTTCCTAGCAAATTAAGACCATTGATTACAATAAATTCCCATTGCTAGTCTGTATGCATGACGTGAATGTTTATGAGATTGTTGATATTCTTTTTCTTTGCTCACAGAAAGATTTCTTCACGAAGCACAAGTAGAAAGACTTGTCTGTATGCACGACATGAATGTTTATGAGATTGTTGATAATCATTTTTCTCTGCTAACAGAAAAATTTCTTCATGAAGCACAAGTAGAAAGATTATGTACTAAATATAGGTGACTCGATCTCCATGTTATCTGTAAGACTAGAATCACTAATGATGGGATGTGTATCATGGGAGCACATCAATGTGGTTAATATGTGCAACTACTGGAGGGCACAAGCAGTCTCAACCATGGTTGCATTCCAAACAAAAGACAAATATGCACTGACTAGATCCATTGAGGAAAGTGGCATTCAACAAATTATATGCCCATTACACCGATATTATGAATATCAAAGAACTTATTCAGGCTTTATTTAACTGTTTTGGTCCACTTTTGCCAGGCATTCAACTATCCAGGTTATATTTTTGATTGTTTCTTTTATTTGTATTACATTGTTTCCATGAGGAAGGGCAAGATTTGCAATGTGAATTGCAGTATGGTTTATGATTTGCTTTTCACATATTTGAAAGTTGACGGACTTCTAGTATATGTAGCTTGCTGCCTTTTCTTTGGTCTTTCCCCCTCTTTATTTTTTTGTTAGGTTTTCTTTGAGCACATCTATGATGCAACACATTGATGTACCAAGTGTGAACGGGGGCTTGGCCCAATGGTCACACCTCTCTGCTTAGCAATCAAAGGTTCTGGGTTCGACTCTTGGGTGATGCAAATCCGAAAAATCTGGACTTGGATATTTATAAGATGGGTGGGTCTCCCTCTCTTTCTATCAAAAAAAAGAAGAGATATACTGAGTAACTATGAATCTATATGGGATCATCGGTATGTTCTTTCATATTATGACCATGTTAATGAGAGGAATCATGCACATGTAACTTCAAAAAAGCCTAACTATTTTGTGTGTTACTCTATAGACTTGTGATGGTAACATTGCATATGATTCATGCTTGATCAGATAGATGTTGTAATGAGATAACTGAGATAACACACTCTTGTAATCAATGTGAAAATGCATCGCTATTGTATTGACTAGAGGTGTGATGGGTGATACATTTCTGAAATGCATTCTTGTTCTTTATCATTTCCAAAATGACATTGTTTGAGACACTTAATATGGTTTCACTATTCTGTTTTTTCAGAATTTGGCTTGAAGAAAGTTTATTTTATGCTTTGTGCATGGTGTTTTCTTTTAACATTAGTGTTTTGTTTATTCAATCTTAGCATAATTAGTGGTTCCTTCAATTAGTGGGAATATGGTCATGCTTAATGCTTCCTTCAAACCCAGCATAATTACTGTGCCTTTTCAGTTGAAAATAAGTAAGTTCTATAGTAGATCGCATTCCATAGACCATAGTTCGGATCATCGATGTGAGACCTCCATTATCAAATCTAGATCTGAGTGGAGATCCACTCGAGTATGCCAAGTCTACTGTTCTACTGTCTACCTCTATAAAGCAGTAGACTTGACTACATTTGAGTGGATCTTTACTTAGATCTGATCATGTCTAGATTGGATGAAAGAGGTCTCACATCAATGATTCGAGCCTTTAGATGTCATGCTTGTACACCAATAATCATGTGATTTGGAGATCCCTAATCTATATACTAAGTGGTCAAAAAATTGGATAGTTCAAATAAAACAAAATGATACATGTGTTTTGACCACCTGAAACATAAGCTAGGGATCTTCAAATTACATGATTTTTGGTACGTGAGCAACCACTAAATGTAGTCATCTGAAATTGCATATTTTGCAGCCTGTTAGAGTTGTCTTAGATTGATGTTTAGCCATGATATTGAAAAGCTTTTGATAGGGTTTTTCCCAAGCTTGAAGTGGACTAATGTCAGATACTACCCTCTACCCCTAGTTAAACTTAAAGGTATTATCTTTGAATCTTAACCCAGATGGATAATCAGTTAGAAAAAATCTCTAACAATTGTTTGATAATTTTGTGTTTAATCTTATACAAGATATGTTATCAGTTTGTCTTTGAGATTAAAAGCATATCTTCTATAAGTCTTTTACTAATTTTGCGTTTAGTCAGTAACCAGATTTGTCTTAGGGATACTAACTTTTCTAAGCTCTCCTATAATTTGTCATTTTCTCCTCCAAAAGACCTACATTAACCTCTCAAAATTCAAGAAAGATCCTGGACTCTCAAGCCCTAGACTATGAACTAATTCCTCGCTTTCCCCTCATCTTCTACTTGCATTACAACCCAAGCAATGCCTGCTTAGCCCCCCCATAAATACTTCTCCACACACAAACTTTTCCTAATCCCTGCCCACAACCCTACTCAATCCACAAATTTCACCAAAATTTCTATCTTCCTAGCTCATTTTCACCCAAATTTCAGATCCGATTTCAGCTTTTCCTAAACCAAACCCATGAAGAACTTCAGCATCATGTCCCAATTTTAAGTAGTGTAACACATAATGTTTAATAGCTTTAGAAGAATCGCCTAAGACAGGTTGCTCGTCACAGGTATTCTCTTGGAGTAGACAAAGACCAACAGCTTCATAAGTCATTCCATATCGACCTAATCTTTATACACTATTGCTCCAGAAATTTAAATCGAATGAATTCGGGCTTCTCTAAAGCTTAGACATAGCTGCAAACATACGAACCACTCTTTCCTTCTCTATCCCTGAATCAGAAGACATAAGAAAGCGAGAGGGAGAAAAGAAGAAGAGAGGGAAGGGTCTCATACAGAAGCCGGTGTGGATCATGAAGAGCTCCATCGCGGCTCCGCACAGCGCCGATACCGCGGCGATCTTCAGGTACCAATCTGCAAATTTCATCTCAAATGGGTGCTCGCAACGCTGTTAGGCAGGCTGGTTTCGAAGTGGAAGAACGCCCTCCGTCGCTGCCTCTTCTTTCCCACAGAATTCTTCTATTTTAACGTCTCCCCACCCTCCACAACCGCTCCCCGCCGAGCAGTTCCGGCGGCCTGGCGACGAAGATTCTTACAGCGCTGCCGCTCGTGGCGGAGGCCGGCAGAGTGGAGGGCCGGGAGGGGATAAAAAGGCGCCGGCGATGTTCTACAACGGGGTTCGGTTGGCGGAGGAGGCACAGAATGGCCCGGACGCCGATCTTTTTACGAATTTATTTATTTATTTATTTATTCATTCGAAAACTGAAATCTTATACAATATGGATACGAATACATTCAATCGAATCAGAAAACAAAATATCTCGAAAAGCTCCGGATATCCATATCCCCCTTTTTCCAGTGCATAGAGTGCCTTCCGAGTGGCTTGTTACATATGCCGCTACCCAGTTGGACGTCTCATGCAAATTAATTACAAAATCGGAACCAACTAAAAGTAGATATTGCCGTCGTTCTTGCACCGATCTTACAGATGTAATGTTTCATCTTACGGTCGAAAATGCGTTGGACTTTACCATGCATCCACATCATACCATCTTAGGGAAAGCTGCAATATTGTTATATTCTTAAATTATATGTATTATGATACGCAGAGATTAAATTGCTCATCACACTGTTAAAGAGATAGTTTAGTTGATGGCTTTCTGCTGATGCTAGAATCCACTCATTTTTACATGATTGCTGGCGGATTATACGCGCACTGTTTTATATTAAGATTTTATAAATTTACAGAAAAATTAATAGTGCAGTAAATTGGATGACGAACAATGTGGCTTATTATACTAAATCTATAATGCAAATTTTTTAGTACATCTACTGTATCAATTTTTACATATTTTATTTTTTTAATTTATAAATATATATATATATATATATGCTTATATTAATTAATTCATTCATCCTTTAAAAAAAAATCTCAATATGGTTCCCCCACTCATCATTTCATTGTATCTCGTCCCTCCATCCGTTCCCCGATGACAGTGTTGATAGTTTTCTACATGTAATCAAAATGCCTCCACTGCTGTCATCTTTTTCTCTTGGTCTTTCTTATTTTTCTTTTTTCTATTATTCTTTTTTCAGTGGGTGGGAAGAGAGGAAAGAGAAGATTGGGCTTAATAGAGTGGGGGAAGTGAAAAAAAGTTATGATTAAAAATCCCAGAGAATAATGTGAAGGAGGAACATTGGATATGTGGGATACTTAATATAAAGGGAAAGCTTGCATCAAGAAAGGACTGAGTTTGGTGGAGTGGGATGAGATTAAAAAGTTAGAATTTTAAATTTTAAAGAATTAATATTAAAGAAGCCTACTAGATTTTGAGGTAATTGAGGAGAATGACAAGATGGTCTAAGAGCCATTTTTATTTTTTGTTTGGAATAAATTCTATTCCTTTGAATGTTTCAAAGCTTCCATACCATTTTTTTTCTTATATAATCCAATTTTAATGTTGGATCAAAATAAAATTTTCCTTCAGTTTTTCAAACATATTTTTCTCTATAAATAATATTGCTTCTAAATATATTCTAGAAATATTTTCTATAAGCATGAGATTTGTTATCACCCAGTCTTCTCAATTCAACTTTGATATCGTAATTAAAAGAATCAAAGTTAGTCATATGATACCGTAATTAAAAGCACTTATTTATTTGAACAATAAATCATTATTTCATAAGTTGTCTCCACTTAGATTATTGAATTAAAAATCCATTTTTATACAGCTATCAGAAAACTAAAATTTTAAAGTTAAATAGTTTTGAAAGACAAAATAGATGATAAATTTGGCTTGTGCGGAAACTTTAATTTTTGGATATGAAGTATTTGGATTTAAAATTAGATTTTGTTTTAGTCCATGAACCATTAGTTCTCAAATTATTTAATGCAAGTGTGTTAATTTAGAAAGTAGACATCCATGAGGAAATTAAAGGCTTCATGTTTAGAAAATATAATACTTCCAATTTTCTTATTCATCTACTTCCTCATCACAGTGGTATTTAGTCATATTTGTTCTTTTTATTTTATGCTTGTCTACATATATGTCTATATTTAATATTTCAATCATAAAAGAGTGTCTATGAGATGCTTAAGATCTATACATTACTTGCTTTATGATTTAAGTTTTTGTTTTCTTAATAGCTGCAAGTTATTTTCGGTTTCATGCTATTCTCTCAGAGAAATTACTATAAGGAGAGATTTGAAAATAGAAAAAAATTATTATGAAATTATGTTAGATAGCATTCAAGAAGAAAATATACACAATTTTAAAAATTATGATATTTTAATCATTTAATTATTTTTTATATTAATTATTTTAATTTGGATATAAAAATACAAATTTTTTCATGCAATAGAAATCTTTATTTTATTTTTATTTTTATTTTTTTTATAAACAGTTTCTTGAGAGTGCTGATCGATCGAGTGGGTAAAGTCACTGGATACAAGCAACTTGATTTTGATTATTTTTTTTTCTCTAAAAAGATCTATTTGATGACTAGTTAATGAATCAAAAATAATTCTTTGTCCTCATAATTTTCTTAATCTAAATTATTTGATGTCTTTGGGGAGACTCATGTGGGTCTCTTCCTGGGCCAGAGTTTGAAACCCAACCCATCTGCTATAATAGTGCAGTCAAACCCTCAAAACCCCCAGCCTTTTCTCTTTTCCTCGCAGGCGGCCTCCACCGCCCTCCCTCTCAAGCGAAACCAGTTGAGAGGAGGAAGGCAAACACCTCACTCTCCCTCTTCCGCCATGAATCTCCTGCGGAGCTTCTCCGGTAAATTCTTTCCCCAATCCGAAATCCAAAACCCCAATACCCTCCCATCTCCTTCTCCTCAATCCGCTCATGAAAATCTCTTTTTTGATAAAAAACAGCCCAAAATCGCCGCTCCCTGGCTATCTTCAAGCACACCTCCCGGACCTTCTCGGTGGAAACGGCGGAGTACGCAAAGAGGAACTACGCCAGCAACATCTCCGAGTACAACACCGTCATCGGCTCCCTCATCGCTCAGCGAAGGCAAAGCTCCCACCTTTCTTGTCCCTTTCCTCTTATTGGCCTTCTGATCTCATTTGTAATGGGTTTTGGGAATGTGGGCTTCAGGAATTTCTTGCTGAGGGATGTGTATGATGACATGATGCTCGATGGCGTCCAGCCAGTGCGCGACACCTTCCACTCGCTCATTGTGGGCTCCATGAAGGGAAGCCGGCTCCAGGATGCCTTCTTCTTCCGCGATGAGATGAAATCCATGGGCTTGCCCCCCGACGTCGGTTCTCCTGTTCTTGTTGCTCTTTTCACCTTTTATTGTACTATGTATTCCGTTTATAGTTGTGGCATTGGTTGCAATTGATCTTAAAGCTTGTAACTTTGGAAGTTTTTAGAGTCAGTCTTGGATGGAATAAAGTTGAAGCCTTTTAGTGTTGCAGGTTAATCTGTACAACTTCTTGATCTCGACCTGTGGGAAATGCAAGAATTCCGATGCGGCAATAAAAGTAGGTTTTTGTTTCTTGATATCTTTTTGATTTTGTTTGCCTAGCAATATTTGAATTTGATCTGGAAATATTTGGTGGGTGCAGTGATCTTAATGCTCTGTGCCCTTTTATCACCTTATATATCTTTATTTGATAGTTGAATTTTTGTTTTATTTTTTTTCCTCCTCTTAATACAAAGCTTTTGGAAGAAATGAAGAGGCACGGGGTGAAGTTGAAAGGAGAGACCTACATTTGTCTCCTCAATGCCTGTGCAGCGTCTGGCCGTACAGATCAAGTGTATGTTGTCTTGGTGAAAGGATACCACTTAGTCTTATATTTAATTCTGTGAATATTATTGTCTGTTTAAAATTTGTTTGTCTGTTTTATGGATGGGAATTCTTAGAACCTTCCATGCAGAGTTTCTTGCTACTTGGTTCTTATGTGAATGTGAATTTTATGGTTGTCAATATAAGCAAGCAATGAAATTGAAGAATACACTTGCTAAAGCATAATATCTCTACACTAGTGACTGTATAGTTCAGTGTTTAAGCGTTATTATAGAACTTTGCAGTTTATGCATTTAGTCTCTGCCAAGCTGCAGGTTGCTTCAAAATAATAGTTTTCACCAATGATTTTTGAGGGAACAATTATGTGGTAGTTTTCTATGGGTTGGAACAATGGGCAACTCTACCTTTTTTTCCTTGTTTACATAGAATGATATACGTGATGATTTGTGGAAACTGCTCAATCTACTCATCTAAATATATTTAAGTTTGATTGATCATTAAGATGTATCAATTTACGTAACAGCTATGCAATTGTTCGTGATATGACTGCTGCTGGTCTTGGATTAAACAAATTTTGTTATGCTGGACTTGTAGCTGCATTTAAAAACAAGTTGCCAATCACTGAGGAGACTACTACGAAAGTATGTGATGCATGCTGTTTTCCTCTTCCTCTTCTTCTTCTTTTTTAATGATATTTACTTCTACATTTTTCTAAATATGTGCTATGATGAAAAGATTATCGAGCTTGTTAAGCAATCCAAAGGTTGGTCCTCGATTGAAGCTTCGAGCGACAGTGGACAGAATGTGATGATGAATGTCTCTGAGGAGGAATTGTATAATATCCCAACTGCAGAATATGTGCACAGACGGGGATTTATCAACAGGCAGTTAACAGTTTATCATGTAGCTTTACATGCCTGTGCAGATTTAAAGAGTAAAGAGGTATTATTTTTTTCTTCTCTTCAAACTGGAGTCCTGTTGTTGATTGATATTATGGATATGCGATCTAGCACGATAATGTTATTATGCTGTATCTGAGCACAGTGCTGGGTTGTAAAAGGAAATGTTGTAGCAGTAACTAGTTTTTGTAAGTGTTGCCTCTTAAGGGCTCGTTTGGTTCGCGGGAAAAGAAAGGGGGAAAGTGTGGTCAACGGGAAAGTAATGAGATGCCTCTTGTTTTGTTGGAGTTTTCAAAGAAGAGAGAAGGGAAAGTTGTATTCCCATGGGAATATGATTTCTACATTTCATGGGAAAGTCTTTCCCATGAGAAACATGGAAAAGTTACTTTCCCATGAGGCGGAAATCATTCCATTTTTATTTTTTTCCTAAAAAATTCTTCAGTATTAAAGAAGCATTAAAGAGGCATTAAATACCTAATTTTTATTAAAGACATAATAGGAATTATACATAATTTTTCCAGGAAAGTGGATGGTCAACCAAACATAAGAACTTTGAAAATTTGTCACTTTCCTATGGTCAACCAAACATGCCAAAAATACTTTCCTAGGCATCCTCTTCCTAGGAATTTGTTTCCTAGAAATCATATTCCTAGGAGGAAAAATGCTTCCTGCGAACCAAACGAGCCCTAAATGCTTTTCAATGGCTTGTTTTTATATGCATATAATGTACATGTATTAGAATGCGTATAGAAAATTGCATTTATTTCAAAAATAATTAACTAGTTTTGATTAACCAGTGATGCATGAACGAGCTAATATGC
Source organism: Phoenix roebelenii (assembly GCA_025769935.1). Lineage (NCBI taxonomy): Eukaryota > Viridiplantae > Streptophyta > Magnoliopsida > Arecales > Arecaceae > Phoenix > Phoenix roebelenii. Next base: position 8,665,941 of record JAOXJJ010000139.1, read on the forward strand.
GGTCCTCCAACTAAGAGTTCTATAATTTGGATCCGGGGGTCTGTAGCTGAAGCATGTAAGAATGATACTTATGGTAATCAGAAAAGAACATGCTACATTAGATCCTAAGTAGAGGATGAATGCAATGTTCAAATTTTATTGGGTTGCTTTCTTGTCTCAAAGTGGTTGGTCCCAAATGCATGAATGAATTCAATAAAGTCAAATATGTGACTTTTAATATACTTAAGATTTATTTTGTCCTTTATGAACAATATTTTAGTAATGCAAATGTATCCTATGCTGGCCCAAGTAGTTGGGAAATGGTTTGATGGTTATGGTTATTTATCTGATATTGGAATGCAAATGCCATTTTTCCCCTTTTGAAAGTCATGTCCGCCATGAACTTGTTTCTAAGGAAGTATGATTGGCTACTTTTTGTGTTCTTTGCATTCTTGATCAGAAGAGTTCTGTTCAGTGTCGAGATCTTACTTCGTACTCTCCATTCAGATAATTACACAGACATGTTGAAGCTTAAAAATTGGATTTAGAAACATTTATATTTAGCTTGAGGTGTAAGGTATGGTGCTGCATGCTTTAACTTCATCCTAATGCAAGATTTAGTTGTACTATGCTGGATGTTCGAACAAAATTCTGGATCTGTAGCAGAAGCATTTGCAAAAGATGCTTGTGCCTAACAAAGAATGTGCATTCTGTGTTCATGATCTTTGTATTTTTCAGTCTTTTTGGAAATTTCAATGGATTAGCCTTCTTATTGGGCCAAAAAACTCATTTGTATGGGGTCAAATTTTGATTAACCCATAGGTTTATAAAATGTTGAACCATTGATGCAGGGCTTTCAAGCTTTGACACCAACTTTGATGTAGAGAGAAAAGAGAGGGAAAAGAAGAGGGAACAAGAAATAGATGGGAAAGAGGAGATGTGGAACTCCTGGAATGCTAAAATAAGTGGAAAATCCACCAATAATAAACGATTTATTTAAATTCAAATTCGATGTTCAACTCTCCCTTCATTAAATAAAAGATGATTCTAGATGAGACTCACTAAAAGTCTAATAAACCTAAGACTATTCTTGGCCATTGATTGAGGCTTAAGGAAGTTGCTTGGATTTCCACTAATAACCTTATAGGTATTCCATGACCTAAAAAATTGGTTCAAACTCTAAAACTCAAAAAAGTCTAATAAAAATCAGCTTAATTTCTTCTCACACTCAAATTTGCAAGAGCGAATGTCTAACCATCCATTGTTCTACATAAGTAAGCCTGGGGAATCAGCCTGAGACCAAACCCCTGACTCTTGGTGTTTTGACTATCAGCCCTGAGAATTGTTAAGTGTTCATATCTTATTTTCCATCTAGACTCAAATTTGCATAATTCTTGATGTGCTTGAAATCTTTTTCAATTACTACCTAAGGAATCCGATCTTTATCCTTACTCATCATGAGGTTTATTTCATAACATAATCTTTGGGCTGATACTTATGAGAACAAGATACAATTCACTGCTACTTGTTTTTGACCATGATTGTTACTCTTGAATCAAAATTACAGCCAATGTATTGCATCCACATGCTCACTGAACTCTAGGTAGACATTCTTTCCCTGACCTTGGGTGAGAGAGCTCTCAAAATATCATTCTAGAAGCATGATGCAAAATTACCTTCTTGTCCACATGTTAATAAGTGACGTGGATAACGAATATCAGATAGCCTTGTCATGTAGGTTTATTTTTTATGCTCCAAGTCTTGCAGATGCTTGTGCATGGAGAAACTATCTATGTCTGGTATTTAGTTCTAGGCTTGCTGCAAGAGCCATGCAGAAAGAAAATTCCTTGTTTGAGAAATAGCTGATTTTCTTTTTTTGCATTATGGTGTAGTTCTTCCATTAATTTCTTTGATAAATTTAAATATTTTACTGATTTTGAGGATTTGAACATCTTATTTTTCATAAGGAAAAACAAATTGTTAGTCACTTGCAACTCTTATATATGACTTTCAGGCTATTTGACTCCATCATGCTCACACACTAAAATGTATTCCCTTTGACATTCTAAACTATATCATCAATGTTGTTCATTATGATTGTAAAGTTGGGGGTTTGACTTTCCTTACAAAATTAGTTAAAGTAAAAAGAATAATCTTGAACTTATAATCATATTTTGATCAATGTACTTTTTTAATGTCCCAAGACTTACCCAAAAGTGGTTGGCTAGAAAGTTGGGCCCTTGACCTTAGTCAAGTACCTTACCTCCCCAAAGCACATATGATATGGGACTAAGCACGCCTGTGTGGGTCATTACATACTCTTCCTGTTTAAGCCTCGACGTTGTCACTAAGGGAAGAACAAACACCATGACTGACTCGTGGTTAGCCCCCAAAGAGCCCACAATGCAGTGTTCTCTGGCCACTCATAGGTTGTGGGCTGGGTTCGCTTGTTACCGTTTATAACGACATAGGACCTTTGGGAGTTAGAAGGTTATTAGATGGGGCCCTTGGCCTTGCTTAAATACCTAGGACCTCCCCAACGCATACCCTATGTGGGACTCAATGCATGCTAGTGTGGGACCATGCACTTGTTGATCATTTATTTGACTTCTTTTCTGGGTAACTTATTGTCACGTGTATACCTTTAAATGTTGATATATTTGTTAAGTAAACCCTCATCTTTGAAACATAGATTTTGATTGTAGCCAGTTGGATCTTGTTAACACAACTGACCAACATATGATAACATCCAGGTCGGATGTTGCTTTTTATTTTATTTTATTGTTAAGCTATAAATTAATACTTCCCTGATTTAAGAGGATGAACTATTTGATCAGCAAGGACTTCCCTTAGCTTTTAATTCTTGTCTTTTTAGAATTGGTATTCATGAAACCATAGAATATGGCTGATCATTGAATTTTTGGTTCTTAAGTTGAACTATACCTTGATATTACAAAAGAAAATAATTGTGGGAGCATGGATTCAGTGAGTAGTGGACTCTGAAACTGTAGCTCATAAATTATCAATTCATGTATTGCAGCAAGAGTTGTTAACTAACTTCTGCTTTCTATTACTTTTGTAGACAATGGAGACACTTCTTGAAATGCTTAAAAGGGATGGCTATTCTTATGATGTATTCATTGTGATGCAAGCAATGCGGTATTTTTCATCAAGATGCCTTATTTGGAAGAGTTAATTCTAGCTTGTAGATTTATATATTCTTATCAAGTATCCTGCAGTGCACTTAATGGTTAAACTTATACTCATGCTGCACTTTGTTGTGGTGTATTAGATGTAATTCATTCAGAAATACATTCTGTTGATGCGTTGTTTCATTTCCTCATATAGTGTTCTTTTAGCAACTTCATTAGATATGATGGAGTGTTAATGGCTTTTTGTTATATAGAAAGTTAGTTCCTAGTATGTAACCTTTTAAAATAGTCAGTGTTTTGACTTAAGGAGCAATAGAGACATGAGAACTATGTACTCAAATTTACTTGTAGCAATATGGTTCATGTTTGTATATGTTGTGGCTATATTGAAGGTTTATAAAGTTGCTTGTTAGTATGCATGCAAAAATATGGTGGGGTTTGGCCTTTGAATGAGAATGCCGTGATGGATTTATATTTTGTGTTCTTGATGCCTAATGATATTATTGGCTTGACGATGTTAATGTTAGCTTGGAGTAACATTTGGTCAATCGTAGGTGGTGTTTTTCTTTAGATGGTTGTGGTTAAAAAGATAAATACTGTCAATGTGCTCCAACAAGTCTGTCAAGGAAACATGGTCGAGTCTGACCATTTACATGATGTCAGTAGCAATGATGGGAAACCTCTTTCTCATTTATCCATTTATCTGGAAGGTGTGAGATTATTTTTTCGTACAGTTTGGTTTGATATAGGACTTTCACAAGAGGTATCTTTTTAACAATGCTTTAAAAGTTTTGCTTCAGATGCCCATAACCTTTCACAGAAATCTCACTCCAAGCAAAATATGAGGAATTTATGGGAGCATAATCACTGAATTTTTTACAAGCATAGAAATTTTGGTCAAAAATCTGGTTTATCTTCCCTTCTAAAAAAATTTAAGGGTTTTATTGTGGGCAAAGGGAAGTGAGATATGTAAAAATTTGGTAGCAAAGTGATGGAAGAACTTGCTTTTGCATTAATAGTGTTGGACATACTCACTTCATTAACTTTGAAAAGGGTGTACGATGATGAGATTGATCATTGCTTGACAATGTTGAAATTCAAATTTAAGACTTTCAAGTCTTATTTTTTAATATTTTATCCATATATGTTTTGTATTTTAACATGTATTAAAATAATAAAACTTTGATGGTTCCTTATCAGCATATAGAAAATAAAAATCATAACATTCGATTTGAATATATGCCCCAACTAGGTTTTAAATTATTCCAAAGAGTTCACATGCATCAAAGAGGTAGAATCATACAGTACCTTTGTATTTAGATATCTTATTATAGATGGCACTTTCTCTAAAACGTGGTTTAAATTTTGCCCAAAACTCCAAAATCAAAAGCAAAACATTTTGATTTTGCTTGCAACTGATTTGATCCTAGGATCAGGTTTGTAATTCCCGTCACTGCCAACTTATGGAGAGTCAAGTTCATATATAAATGAGCTATTTGTGATAATCTTTTTGTCATTTCTTCTTTATTGCAATCACAATAGCAATATCTCTAGATTCAACTTAGACTTTCTTGGTGTCAAGAAACCTTAGTAGCACTATATTCCGAAAGAGTTTCAGAGCAAAAATAAAATTTTATGACATAGGCTGTCTATTTTTGAAACTGCATTTAGATTGTCTTGTTTTCAATTGTCATTAACAATAAAATGATACATTATACATATGATTTTTTAATAGTATATTTCTTCTAAATACTTTTTTCTAAAATAATATTTTGACTATCTCATTGGTTCCATCAAAATGATATTCCAGTGCTCCCAAACACCATACATACACCTTAAAATGATGTCTAACTTTTTTTGACAGTTTATTACTCTTTATTATTTCTGAAGTTCTTTCTTTCTATTCTTTCAACTGAGACTACCATAACTGAAGCTGCAACTACTGAAATTGCCAAAAACGAAATTCATTTTCCTACTTGAGATCAAAACCTGGTTTCAAATCTTGCGCACTAAAATATGAACTAAGGATTTTGCCAAGTGGGATAACACATTTTGAAAATAGAATAAAACAAAAAAATATATTCCTATTCCATGTTGGACTTAAGAAAGTAAGGCAAGTCATGGTTTCTCGAGAAAATAAAAAAATCCTCATGCCCAGTTGGAATTATACAATCCTGTTTCGACATGTATGTCTTTGGAATTTTCATTCATTTTACATATAATCTGTTTTCTATATTATATGCAATAGTTGAACATAAATTCTTCTACTGTTCAAATTTCAAAGCTTAAATTAATTCAGCATGACTCATACAGAAAAGTGAACAACTAGACACATGTATGAGTTATGAGCATATCACATGTCTTTTTTTACAGTTCCTTGGAAAAGGAAAACCATCATAAGTTATTATAAGAAAATTCAACTTTAGTTTATGCAGTTTATTTCAGCACTTAAAAACATAACAAATATAAAAATTTGATATGATTGAAGGAGATTCAATCAATTTGTTAAAAATTATTTTTATTGTTTTGATGGTGAAAAACCCTATAATTTACTTAATGAGTAAAATGCATGTCTCAGTTGAGATCCATGGATTTGTTGTCAGGGCATATTTTACAAACTTTTCATGTCTTTCTTGGCAGAAATTGTTGAGATGGTAATAAAATGATCACTTGTTTTCATTTCTATTTTTGTGGGCAATGTTGTACATATTATACCACGTATTATCTGATACACAATGATATGCAGGAGGTATCAGCACTTTTTGATATGACAATGAACTATTGTCCTCCCTTATTAGATAGCAAAATACACTTTGTGCACATGCAGGTAATCCTTGTTAGCAGTGCATATCTTTTTACCATATATTTTATAACATGCACAAGTACTAGCTTGGGAAGAATGACCTGAAAAGAGTGAAACCAGTCATATATTTAGTTGGTATGCAATTTGTAGCAAAAAGTTACTCACATGGAACTCGTTCCTTTGAAATCCATATAAAAACTTGCTACTGTTGGCACGTTAATGTCATTATTGGATTATGGACGTTTTAAATGTTGTTAAATTGAGGGCAGTTTAATTTGTTTAAAAAGATAAACTGCTTCTGGGACTTCTTTAACTCTGAAGAATCTGAATATCTATGCCACAGAATGGACAATCTTTAGCAGATGTTTATGCTTTTATTCAATAGTGCCAGTTTGTAGGAAGACACAACGAGAAAATAAAAGCTTGGTATCCTAACAATTAGCAGGATTGTAAAATATTGCAAGTAAACATCTTCAAAATTGATTTTGAGCATAAGATATTAACAAATTATGGATTGACTAGGAATTAAGTATTAAATCCAAGGTTTTAAATCTTGCTTATGGACCCAGTGATGGTCAGAGATGGGGTTGGGAAGTTACCATGGTGGTACAGTCTTGACACTCGGAATGGGTTGGCGTCTCAGTGATTACTGGGATGCCATTATTCTTTTTTTCTTTGCTTCTTTCTTTTATGTTGCTTTTAATGATTGTTGTTTAAAGGGTTTTTAGGGTTTGCCAAAATTTAGGATTAGGGTAGGTTTTCCTAGTTGATGGTTAGTTTTGTGGTGCCATTGTCGGATCTGAACTCTTCCCCTCCTTTCCTCTTTTCCTTTCCTTTGCGTGCGAAAGCAGGCATACAAAAAGAAAAAGCCTTGGGCTCTTTCCTTTAACTAGGTCATAGGCCTGTACTGGTAGGTAGCAACTGACCTGATCACCAACCTAGTTAGTCCTAGCGGGGACTACCAGCATATACCTAGGTCCTAAATCCTTGAGTATTAATTACATTATTGGTAATCACCAAATGATGATGCAAATAATTAAAAAAGCATTAAGAATTTTCTGTGGGCATTATAATGAAAAGGGTAGTGAATTAAGTTGTTGATAGGATTAAGGATTTTGGACAAAGTATTACATTAATGATCACCAACTTCATTATACAAATCACCGATCATAGAGATTACTACTGCAATTCCTGATACTTTGCTATTATCAAGGCCAGCATTAGATGTTGAGTTCATACCATCAAATGCAGTGTGAGAGTTGAGTACTTCGGCAGTTCACAATGTTTGATAGGGTAAGTATGCATGGGTCGCCATGATAGAGTGGGGCTAATGGACTACAAGTTTATAATTGACAAAATTTGTTGACTTTAGATAAGCGTAGATGGGCATAATGATGATTTTTCCATTTAAATTGGGAGACATATTGGATTAGCAACTGAGTGGAGGAACATGTTAGATAAAACCGTCTGTGCGCTAGCGGACCTGTCTGCCAGCATGATTTCAAAGAGAAGTGGATTTAAGGCTATCTTCATATTCAGTGATTAAGTTTCTTTTACTCTTATTGATCTCTGATGTAAGGGCTGTAATACTGTCATGATAATTAATTACTTTTTTAACCAGTAAGTACCACTATGCGTGGTTGCATATTGACTGTGAATGCTGTATAATGACCTTTGTTAATGATATTATAATATGAATGTTATAACACACATACAAGCAAACAAGATATTGCCTTGTATGTTACTGAGATTGTGTTTGTGTTTGAGACATTCTCCATTTTTGTTATTTCACATTTATCCAACAAGGCTATTTTCATCAAGACGGCAGTTGGTGTGACCATGCCCTCTTCAGGTAGAATCTGTTTGGAGTCTTCAGTTATTTGACAAATCTTTGTAGAGTTTGTTTCTTGTTTTTCACATGCCAGCCATGCAGATGTAGAAATGTACTTGTTATGCAGCATTTCTGAAATAACACCTTTTGAGAGATTTTGCTTATCATGCGTTATCATCTGCTTTGAGTTATAATTATATATTAATCATTGTTACCTTATTCTAAACTTTCTGTGTTACTGATATTTACTAGTATTCTGCCTTAAAACAGGTGTTATTTCCATTGCGGTGATATGGATTCTGGTGTTAAGATTTTTGAGGAGTATACAAGTTCAAGACCCCCGACTGCTGAGTTGTATGTGGTGAGTCTGTTGATATAATTGGTCACCGGGCAAATTCTATCTTGCAGTAAAAAATGGTTTGTTTAACTAGCTGCTTCTTGGAACTTAGAATGTAAATGCTTGTGTTTTCTGTCATCATTATAGCATTCATTTTGGACCTATGTGGGTTCCTGGCTGTGTATCCATGTGACATCTCCCACACAAGTTGGGTTTGTCTCAGGAGAGGCGGCAGAAGAAAGGGAAGTGGAAAGAATTGGTAGCATGGTATGCTGTACTGGTCGGTACCGGACGTACCGTACCCATACCGATGGGTACCAGTATCGGTACGCCAATGTCGGTACGCCCGGCGTACTGCATACCATACCGTACCAACACTCGGTACGCCTATCCTAGTGCGGCACCGGTACGGGGTTCGGTACCGGTACGGCGAACCTTGAATTTGGTAGCCTATTGATCCTGCTAGTATCCCAGAAAACATGGATTATATGATCAGCACCGTTTCTTGGATACTTAGCATGGGTGCCAAGTATCCACGTGTCCTCAATTGTCGGACACAACAACCTGCAAAAATCTATTCACAAGGATACGATACATACATACATATGGCTGTGTATATATGTTTGTACGTATGCTACATACATATGCAAACACATATATGCTTATTCAAAATAAGAGAAAATTGAAATTACTGATACATTTACATTTAAAACATAACGACATTTCGCTTAAGTGTTCTTATAGTAGCAATAGCTTCATATTAAAAATATAATGACACTTTGCTTAAAGTGTCTGAATAATCTTGATAACATTATAAAGTGTGCAGCACTTAGAATTAAGAGTCCCCTCCATGACACTCCAAAGAAAATGCCAAGTGTTGGACACTGTTTGTTAACAGCAGCAGGACACTTCAAAGTGAATCATCTACCTGTGTTGTGTCGTTGAAAATGAAGTGTCCAAGTGTCATAGGGGACCAATGATTTTTCTTTGAATGGCATGGCTAATTGTGATGATATAAAGACATTAAAATACTGAGATAGCTTTTGGAACATTGACCCATGATAATTATTTTCCCAATTCATCAAGTAGAACCACCACTAGTTGCATATAAACGAGGTTTGAAATATCCCTGCATGGAAACCAATGAAGAATGCAATTCTACAGCTAGTAGAGAATTTAATATTATGCTATCTCATGGTACTCTTTTAGCATGGCTCAATACTTGTGAAAGATGTGGGTGCTCAATGTGGTTGCATTTTGACAATTAAGCTGCACTAAGTTGATCATCCACTACCATTTGCATTAATGCATGTCCTTTTCATAAATTCTATATATATTCAATTATCTATGTTATCTCCGGTACAAGGTTATTATATTTACAATTATATGAATCACCGTATCATAGGTGCATCTACTCTTCCCTCACGACAATAGTTATACTTGTTTATGGTAAAGTTTCATCCATTTTTTTCTAAGTTATAACTTAGTAACTACTCACATATATGCAATGTACGTTATGTAACACTTACTACTACTACTACTACCACCAATACTTCTACTGCCAATACTTGTGCAAAATGTTCATTTATGTAATATATCCTGAACTAATAACAGTGCATTAGTTTGGAGAATTTACATGCATTGATTATACTGAAAATTTTCAAGAAGCTATAGGTGAAGTGCTAGAGAAGTGATTGATAATGTGTTCTGATAAATTATCTGATACTTATAATCAATATCAATATTATATGTTCACTCAACATAGAAAGTACAAAAGGAAAATCTTTTGAGTATTCATGTGTGCGAGAGAATAATATGCCTTACATATGTTATCCCTTGAGGGAGACAATTTTGAGTGCTTGAAATAATTAGAAAAATCAAGGAAAATCCAAGGGCGACCAAATAAATTCGTAGAAAATCTAGAAACATGTAAAACATAAATAAGAAATGGGTCCAGATATCCGAAATTCTGATAAATAATGACATGTTACAGAAACAAGATATTCTGTGCTATACTATGCAGACTGACAACTTATGATGGAAGAATGCCATACATAAGTTTTTGTTGTTTGCACAGGCCATGGGCACATGTGAGTCTTTAATGCTTGCGACATGTAATGCTTATGCTGTTTTTGGATGATGGGTACAAGGATCCATAGGCCAAGACCTAAGAATTTGACCATATAGGTTAAATCAGAATTGACAAATGAACCAGAAATCTTGTATGAATTGAGATGGTATTTTGATATATTCCACAAGAGATGTGCAAGTTGGTCAATTAGAATTCAACCTTTTTTTTTCTACCAAAATCAATGAAGGAAAAAAAGCAAAAATTGAAAGAGGAAGCAGATAAAAAAGTTAATTTTAGCAAAAATAGAAGAGGAAGAAGGAAAAAGGTAGATGTTCCAATTCCCTCTTAAGCATTGATTTTATGATCTTATTGTGGCCTAGCTTTTTGTGTTGCTTTTCATGTTGCAAAGAAATATTGCACAAAGATGATTTTCTGCTTGAATAATTTACTTCATGATACGTGAAATTTTTATTGTGTTAATTTCTTGTACTTGTGATTTCATAGACGCTAGTTGAGGGAGCAATGGTTGGTTATACTCCTCAAGGGATGCAACTTGCTCAAGATACCCTGGTAATTGATTCCTCTGATTTTGAGTCCGATTGTCACTTTGATCAAAGTTTCTACACTTGCATAATAAATTTTACTATCTTTGTCAGGAAAAAATGAATGCACGAGGATTTTTCTTGAATGCCAAGATGGGAAATGATCTCCTCTTGGCAGCTGCAGGTGAAAAGGTAAGCAGACGAATATAATTTTGATTGCTAAAATAGGCAGTGATTTCTCCATTTATGTTTCTTCCAATATATATATATATATATGTATGTATGTATGTATGTATGTATATATGTATATATGTATATTTCAAGGTCAATGATCACATTGTCCTGAGAAGTTTAATGACTAATCTGACAACTGGCTGTCATGAGCTAGTGCTGAGTGCATTGAAGGTTTCTGTTAGGTCAACTGCATGTAATGCTGGACTTGTAGAAGGTTTTTGAAAGAATTATATGAAGTGCTTGATTTATTTGTCTTTAGATGCTCTGGAATGGAATTATAATGCTGAGAAACTTGTACTTCAATGAACTCTAGTAATACATTAATTCGATAATTGTATGCAGACGGGTGGATACACGACTGCCAATTATATATGGGATCTATTGCAAAGCCGCAAGATCAATCCTTCTCTTCCTGCAGTCGAGGCCTACCACGAGGGTTTAAAGGTTATATGTTTCCTTTTACTCTTGCATATGATGCTTTAACATAGTTAAGTCACTCAAGCTGATTGTGTAAGAAGTAGACAAACGGTATATGGGGTTATTTTCTAATAAGTGTATGCATATAATTTTATGGCCTTATGTGTCTACCTGGCCTTAAAATGGTCAGCATTATGAGTGGACAAGGTCATACCATTGTTATGCGTCATTGTCTTAAGGTCATGGATTCCTATTATTGTACTGTCCATGGTGCCTTGAGAAAATACTTAATGGGTTCTCTTTATTCCAGAGACGGGAGATACCAGCAGATGATCCGCGGCTTCTAATGGTTTCACGCACGCTTGATAATCTTAGGCTTAGATTTGGAGGAAGAAGAAATGCTTAGTGGACCTCTATTTTGTAGTCTGCTTTCAGGCAGCTCCTCTTCACAGTGCTTCTTAGCTTTCCAGATGCAGTCTTCTGTTATCTCCTACCAAAATAACATGTTAATATGACCGAGGTATACTTGTATAAGATTCAGAAGAGAGCATAATTTTAGTGTTGAATTACAGAGAAAAAATTAATTTATGTACTCTTCTACAGATCAACAACTTGATAGTTATTGTTTAATTGTGAGAAAGCTAAATTTAATATTATTTTTTTTAATGAGAAATACGGTGGGAATGACACCACCAGTGTTTGAACCATGGACCTGGTCCAAGTGGAGAGGGATGCCAACAAGCAAAGCTAAGAGTGGTTAGCAACTTCACTAGCACCTAAGCTTGTGCATGTTTGCGCATTCTTTCTCAAATTACATTAACCTGGTAATGGTAGAGCCAGCAGCTTCTGTTGCATACTGTTGCTGAATTATGGTCATTCTAGAATTCTTTGCTCATATTTAGTTGATTGATTCTTGGGTTCTATGCCTTTCTGTGATCTAATTACTGCACATGGTTCCTGGAACTTTTGCTGATGGTCTTGGTCTCCAGCAGGTTAGTGATACGCAAGTCCTATGTGAATCTAGTGAAACCCTTGCAATTGGCATAGGCTCCATCGTATCTCCAGTATACTTGATTTTGTTTTCAAGTCTTGTATATGATTAGAAGCTTCAACAATCACAAGTCCTATGTGAATCTAGTGAAAGCCTTGCAATTGGCATAGGCTCCATTGTATCTCCAGTATACTTGATTTTGTTTTGAAGTCTTGTATATGATTAGAAGCTTCGACAATTACTGATTTGTAAGAGCTTCCTGAAGATGGTCACAGTTAGATTTCATTCTGCCTTGAAAATTAAGTTACATATGACATGAGCTAGTGAATATCTTGGCTCTTTTCCTCATTCAACAGCAAGATCAAGCAGTGACCTGCTAGGTTTACTGTTATTATTGGGAAGTGATGGGGTGAAGGGCTAGGAACATGTTATAAGCTAAAATCTGATCAAACTTACTCATAGAGTGATCAAAGGAAGTGTTTTGTGTCATGTCGTATTCAGCCTGTCCCTTGTTGAAGCATAGGATTGGTGACGGTCTTCTTGCAAGTATTCTATGGCTTCATTGGTTTCATAAGTAGGATTCAATCCCATATCTAAATAATTTTTTTGATGAATTCATGTTGAGTTTGGGTTGACTCTAAATTTAACTAGATGAATCGATATTTCAGATATGTCCGGTCATGCTAATAGCTGTTAGTAATAGTCAGTTAAGTGCCCACTTTTCCTTGATTGATATTTAACTTAATCCAGGAACAAAGCTAAGAGTCATTTAGCATCACTTTTATTTCTTGATTGATACTTTTTTTTAAAAAAAAGTTATTTTATTTTTTTAAAAAAGATAAGTTTTTATTTTTAATATTTTAAAAGTTAAAAATTTATGTTTTTATTACTAATATCAATACCATTGCTATTGCTATCCTCTTTGCCATCCCATCAGAAGTAAGAATCTCCACTACACTACCACCACTTCCACCGCATTGAGCCACTGCCATCGCTATTTATATTTTAAAAACAATCGATTATATCAAATACATTTATTTTTTATAAATAGAAAAACAGAAATTGAATCTCTATTTTTATATTTCTGAAGACAAAAAAAATCTAAGTATTGAAATTTTAGCTGGATTATTACATTGCACCAAATCTATGGCACACTCTACCATCAAGAACTACATTAGGTGATTATTTTAAAATCCTAAAATTTCATACTGTATACCACTTAACATATGAGGATAATTTAACAAGTAACAACTTTTAATTATAAACAATATCTTGTTTCTCCTATCACTTAGTTATAAAATATATAGGACAGTCAAATGACAAATACACAAGTGGTTAAACCCATAGAAAGAGTGATTCATATGCCAAATATAACATAAGAAAGGTGTCAAACCACCATGAATGTTATATTTTATAAAACATGCATCAACTTTCTCTCTATTTCTTTTTTGGTACAATATCTGCTCATCCTACTCTAGTGTAAGAGCAGCCAGCAGAATCAAGAGCTACAAACTGGCTCAGATGCAAGGGGGAGCCTCTGGTGTGGCCAAAATTCCTCTCCGGAGTACTGTGCAGTGTAAGAAGCAATCCAGTTTACAGCCCTGCTTGCCTCTCAGTATATGTGCACTGTCTGGAAGGCGCTACATCAACTTTCTGTCTTTGGTTGAACTATATCACTGCAAGGCCATATTAAAAACTTACTCTTAACTCTGAAGTTTCATATCAAACTGAAGTCACAAGGAGTTCTTGTATTGCACCTACCAACCATTCATGTTATCCATCCATCTAAATCTCATCATTCTTGAAGGTCATGCTGGTTTTAAACAAAGTCTACCAATGTTTATGATCAAACAGTATGCTTCACTAAAACTCTAATCCATGATTCTCCTGACCTTCACCTTCCAAGTTAATGAGATGTTAGCTTAGCGTGGCTGGCTGTCCTCTTCTTCTAGAAAAAGGCCAGGGGTGCTGCATGCGTGGGTCCATCTCACCTTTCCGCCACCTTTCCTTCCAGAGGATCCTCCATTATTGCTTCCCTCGGTTGGCATCTATTCTCCTTCTTCTGGAAGGGTGGCTCCCATAGACCACAACGCTTGAACAACGTTGGGCAAGAACCAATCTGTGTGCACTTAATTGCCATTAGCATTCAGATGGGCAATACAAGCAGCACCCATCTCCATGGAGCCGGCATCCTTTCGTTTTGATATTAAGCTATGAAGTTTGTACGAAGTAATTTTGAACCTAGATCAGGTTGCGGGATGTCTGTTGATATTAAAAACTATATATATATATAAAAAAGCTGCATTTATTAACCGGGTGTCCTTGTAGCTGAGTCTGAAAGAATCTCGCCTGTCAAATCCATACCAGCCAGTAATATGCTGTTGCTGTCTGGTGTACAAGAAGCTTGTCAACGGCTATAATAAAAGCACTAATTCTGTTGGTTGAATTGTCACTTGTAGATTTAGAGAATCCAATTAAGTAGTTAATTAATTAGCAGGATATTAGAGGGAAGGAATTTGATGGGATGTATGTTTGATTTTGGAACCATAAGGAAGGCCTTCCTTTTGAGCTAAATACTCTGTTAAAATTTGATAGGGTTAATAACTGACAGAATTTAATAAAATAATTGTTTCAGCAGAAATATAGTTATAACTAGAG
This sequence comes from Phoenix roebelenii, assembly GCA_025769935.1. Taxonomy (NCBI): domain Eukaryota; kingdom Viridiplantae; phylum Streptophyta; class Magnoliopsida; order Arecales; family Arecaceae; genus Phoenix; species Phoenix roebelenii. Next base: position 8,680,956 of record JAOXJJ010000139.1, read on the forward strand.
CTTAGTTATATCAGGTCATACAACTGCTCCACCAGAACTCAACTGTATTGATTTAAACAGCATCCATTTTTGTAAAGCTAATAGGTTGACATGGTAAGGCTTTCAAACCATATCAATTTCCAAACAAATTATATTTTATTAATTCTGAAAAAAATTTACCCAGCACTCTCTCCTAACCTCCTCCATCCATTGTGGCAAGGGTATCATGTAAAGAATTCTGACTGAATGCCTATAGTTGGCCTGGCACTCTCTTTCTCTCCTAACCTCCTCCATTCATTCTGGCAAGGGTATTTATATATAAATTGCAGGACTTGAACAGTCGAGCCACTTTATTGGAATAAAGGATGCATGATGTCACTTGAGATAACAATGAAAGCTTCATGACATGCCTTGTGGCTCAAGAGAATGAACTCTCTACAATCCTAATTGCATGGATTTTTCAGAAGAGACTACAAATATGATTCACAACAAATATTTGTTAGTTGTACAACTCTCTTCCATAATTAACCAGTAAGGTTGTGTTAAATAGAATTGGTTAGTCTTTATTAATCTACCTTGTACTCAAAAACTGGGGTTGTCGAATGCTCGTATTGCATCTCAGCAACGAGGTGTAAAACCTATGAATTAATTCTTATTTTTCCTTCCCAATCTCTACTACATTAAGACAAGTTGAAAAAGGAAAAGGAGAAAATCTATTCTGAAAGAAAAAGAAAAAAAAATATTTCAAGATTCGTCATCTCGGTACCGGATTTCGTATCAGTACCACACTAGTACTATGTCGGTATGGTACGGTATGAGATATTTTCGGTACATTGAGTGTTGGTACGCCTCTCATACTGTGTACTGGTATCGAACCGATACAGTATACTCCTGCACTGCTCGGTTCAGGGCTTCAGGCCGGTACGACAAAACATGATACTTGTAGTATTATTCGTTACTTTAAATATATATCTTTTATTGTACATATTTATTATTTTTATTAATATATGGTTTTTTATGCTTTTATTTTGAAGATAGACTTGCACACTGTAGGTATTAGTACATATTTGAACATATGAATCGAAAGTTCTACTTTTTCTCTGTAATGCATTAGTCGCTCAGAGTTTAAGTCTCCAAATTATTAACAAAATAATATAATAATAAATGAAACATGCTGACATATTTTCACAATACAATATTATTAGCAAATGATTTTGAACTATTAAGTGTTATTGCATAATTGATATAAATAATTTATGTACCATATTTGACTGAAAGATTTAAGGAAAACAATGATGATATGAAAGTTGTTGTCTCATATAAATAAATAATAAAAAAACGATTGCGAGGATTATGATTTAGCTTCAAAGGTTAATTACTAAGCAACATGATGCTCCCTGAATAAAATTTCTGGCTCTGCCCTTGATATTGTGTATCATCTAAACCTGTGCTGATGGAGCCCTCAGTTGGTTACTCTATCACATATCATTATGCGACAATGCATGTGGAAACACCAGGCTTACCAATATGTCAGATTAACAATCACATGGAGCATTTCTTCTGTCCGGCTCCATCTAGCATTGCAATGATATAGATAAGGAGCATGGCTACTGTAACTGTGAGACCTGTGCGGACGTGTATTTAGTTCCATATCGATTATTCGTTGGATAGATTTTAAGTACTTATACATGATCAAGGAACCCAAATAATACCTTCCGGCTAGCCTTTTTGGGTGAGATCCTGGATTATTAGTGGTATCAGAGCGGACCCGGCTCATAGCCTATGTGGACTAGGAGACACTGCAGCACGGGTCCATTGAGGGTGACTACGGGCCGATCGTGGTGTTTGTGATTAGATTTGAATGGATTTGAACCCTTAGCCTGACGAGGATGTCAGGACTTAAATGTGAGGATCTGTGCGGGCCTGTATTTAGTCCCACATCGGTTATTCTCTGGATAGATCTTGGATACTTAGGATTAAGAAGCCTAAATAATACCATCCAGCTAGCTTTTTTTTGTGAGATCCTGGGTTGTTATAGTAACCAACTCCATGAAAATCCTCTACCACTAAACCATGAGCTCATGGAACTCTTTTTGTACAAGATTGTTGTGCTACCGAAGCATGTCGCATGCTTTAGTAACAAAGAGATCTCGGAGAAAAAAGTCACACAGCTCAGGTGTAACTTTCAAAAGGTGCTAGTAGAATCCAAGCAACATGAAGTTACAATTCAACTATATGCAGGATTTTGTGGGGTTCTTTGGTAAGCTACAGTGCTAAGAATCCCAATCTTTCCTAAATAATTCTTTTCTTGCTTTAGACGCTCTGAATATCTGCAGTTATTGGTTATGCGGCGCAAAATTATTTTTTCTTTTTCTTCTTCTTCTTTCTCTCTTTTAAACAAATACGGGTCTAGAACGAGGAAAAAGCAGATTATGCTTTCTATTTGATAGACTTGTCTGTTTGAGCAGCTCGATCTTAGCTCATAGTGCAAATCAAGCTTCATTTAAATGTAATTGAACCAAGCTTGAAAACTCTAACATCAGCTTGAAATTCATTTCAAGTCAAATTAAAATGAATAGGTTTGAAATAAATTTTGCATCTTATATATTGTAGCTAGTGTAAATCAACTATTAAGTTTAGTTCAATAGTTGAATTTCACCTTTAACTTTGAAATGGGGTTTGTCTCGGTGGTCATACCCCTTTGCTCAACAACCAAACATAGACTGTCATCATGCCTAACAGAGAGATTCACTTTGGTTCTATCTATCGCTCTATAGGGAAAGTTAATGACCCCGTTCTGTCTCCATTAGCTAAGAAGGCTTGCATAGGAAGGGGAAAGAAGAGATCTTCTTGCTGCCGTTACTCAACAGTTTTCTGTTGAGGTCTATCCCATAGAGGTACTCAAATTAGATGAGTGATCGATTTCTAGATTTTATCGTAAACCTAATTAGTTATTTTCAATTACGTAAATCAATAGTTCATTCTGATGGAGCAGGGAATGCGTACTATATTTTTTTTACTACTACTTACTAAATTTCTTCTCTCTTTTGTTGCTGAAAGCTTTTTCACAGTCATTTTATTAGTTCCTCGTTGGAAGTTTTCTGAGTTCGTCCTTCCGAGTTAATCTCGTTGCGCGTAGACTTTCAGTTTCAGCGCAGATCTCTCATTCGTCACGTGGTGTGGAAAAAGACATTCTATTTTTTTCTGTAGAATCGTCGTAGAAAGTAGTCAGATAGACAGATGGGTCAGATCTATGGAGGGGCAGCAGATAAAGTACATTCATTTTAGGGATTGGTGACTTACCCATCCAGTGATTTGTGACTGGACGTTCCCAAAATGGGTACTATCGGGTCGGGTGAATTAGAGAACAGACAGACGTTTGTTGGCATTCCAGCCTTCCTTTTCCTTTTAGGGCCTAAATCTAGTTTGATTCTTGAATGGTTCATCGCCAAAAATCTGGACCTATTTATTTATAGTAAAGGTGGGTCTCTTCCTCATCCCTCTCTCTCACACACAAAAAATGTCATCTTAGTTTGATCAAGAAAAGATGGAAAGGAAGATTGAGATCGAGAAACTTGCTTTAAGCTCAAATGAGAGTTTGATACAAACTCAGATTTATTTTGGCTCCACATAAGATTATCCTCGTGATTGAAATTACTCATTGTTGGCGCAGCTTAAGATTGTGGTAAAATTAGACTCCATTAAGTAATAAACATATTGCAATTAAGCTCAAACTTAAGCTTTGATTTTAAGTTTGAGAATGATCAAACCAAAAACCAATCAAGATCAGGTCAACTACACCCTATATGTGGAATTGTAAAACAAGCCAGTTCGATCAGATTCACAGCCATCTACTATTTTAGCTCATAAGAAATCTAGTCTCGCAAAATAATGGAGAGAAAATGAACTAAGTTATAGTAGCCTAGTGAATTCATCCATCCTCCACATAAGAGGAGGTCTGGATTTTAATTGTGGGGTATCATTTTTGATTTTAAGTGTATTTGACCTAGATAATTCTATAATATGATGCTTCCACAGTTATTCTTTTGAAAAAGTAATAGAAACTATTTCACCATCAGTCATCGCAGCATATTTTGCATATGGATGGAGGCAAGTAGAAATACTACAGAGGCATTGGCAGACTTCTCTATTCTTCTGGGGTCACTCTTCCCATCACATCAACCATGGCCTTCTCTGCCCCTTAGAAAGCAATATGTGCTCTCCATCCACCAAGACCTCAACCATTAATTCCTAGAGACCAGCAATGGAAAACAGCGGCGACTCAGAGGCCGACTTGGATGCCGTCGCCGGGCACACCATCCTAACCATGGAGGAAGAAGCAGTCGTTGATGAAGATGACAGAGAGTCATGCACCCATGACCCAGATGACAACATCCACACAAACCACAACAGCTTCAACAATGATGATGGTGGTGTTGATGATGAAGATGATGCTAGCATGGAGGAGAATGAAAGAGTGATGACATGGTCGCCGAGGGGGACGACAGGATTAGAGAAGGAAGGAGGAGTGGATTCTACCGAAGAGGACCGGGTATTCTAGGAGACTTGTTTGGCTTCTGGCTATCCATAGATATTTTTTATTTTTCAGCAGCATTTGAAGTGTTTGGTAGACTCTGAATTGGTTTACTTCAATGCTTTTTCCCCTCCTCTATCCACTTAAATGAATGGAAGTAGGATGCTCTCATGGGTGCCTTGGTTTATACATCACTTTGTTTTAAGCTGGGAGTGGGAGATTTTATGGTAGTGGGTTGCAGCTTTAAGTTCTAGGCAAAGAAAGCTGAAATCATGCATATAGTTGGCGAAAAATCTCTCTCTAAATGAGCTTTCAAAATAAGCATCAGAGGAAAAAAATGTGTCCTGCCTAATTGTATATATTTTTGTAGCGTACTTAAAACTCTCATGTAGCTTTGCTGAGTTTGTTCATGATTTACCTCTGAATTTTATCTTTTAATCCCCTTCAGCTCTTTTAATATTTTGAAAGAAAGAAACAAAAAGATATTGGGGTTTTGTTTCCTTTGGGGTCTTGCACTTACAAAGTTGTGACAAGCATAGTTATAATTTCAAGTAAAATGTTGCCCTTCTTTCCCTCTGTTGTGAATTTTATTTCAGTGTTGAGAAGAACTTTGATAGCTTGCCACATAGTTACTTACCTGGAGAATACCTTCTCACAGGTGAGTTTTTTCCCCAACCCCCTCCTTCTCCTATAATTTCAAATTTTAGAACTAACCAAATATTGGTAGATCGTGGATCGGTCCATAGAAACAATGCCGGGCAAAGAAGATTAGGCTTGCCCTGTTTTAGAGGCATTTCTTAAAAAAAATAAAGAAAAAATATAAAAGAGAGAGAGAAAGCCTTCACCATGGTTGCTAGTCATTCTGAATCCCATTTATATGTAAATAACAATATATTGATAGCCGGTCCCTCCATTGACCAGACTATAACTTTTAGTCGTATTGATAATGTCTTTAATGTGTGACGTAATTCGGAATGTTTCCATAGATGAAGGTATCAGTTGGATGACTAAATTCATCACTCTGGTAGAAATTACCTGCTTCCATTAGCCACATGATGTGCAAGCATGCAAGGAAGCTTGTGAAGGACAAAAACAGATCAAGAGTCGACACTATGAATGGGATCAGTTGACCAGTCATTTAAGCATATATTAATTAACAAAAAAAAAAATGCTAAAACAATCTACAACTCTCAAACACAACCTTGATTAAAATCCAAGCAAGCATCTGTTTAAGGGTGAAGGGCTCCTTGCCTAGCCAGGGACTCTGTAACCCTAATTTTTTAAGGTCTCCTTCGTAGAGACTGCAAATTGATGATTAATCCTTACTCGGTTATCCGCTGTATGTTTAGTCCCTCGCCCAATGTTAAACCTAGATCTATCTATACACAACCATACCTCTTATATATGCACTTATGCATGTGCCAGGAATCACAACATATCCATCTAAACCAAGGAGCAGAAATAGAATGTTTGGCCAACAGGGACTAAACGTAATGCAGAAGTCGGTCCTGCTAATAATCTCCCTGCCCCATGCTCATTTCTTCTCAAGTCAAGTGAGGCCTTGATGCCGAACCAACAATATGAAATTATGAATAATGCACAAAACTGGGTCATTAAGCACGCAGAAGAAGTTACATTTAACAGACAACATGTACATATTAACTACAAAACGATACAATCCATAAGTTATCGTAATTCAGCATGTCTAGTTCTGAAACACTATCAGTTTTTTGACCAAGGTTTGATCACAGTTAAAACAATAATGACGCCGATTATGAGAAGGATAAGTATAGCTATGCACATACATTTTCGGGAGTTCTTCTGTAGCCTCCTTGCCTTTTGCAGAGCAGTCGATCCAGACTGAACATGGTCAACAGCACTTGAAACCTGCAGGAAAACATACCACAACCGTAAAAGCTCATAGGAGAGCATCCCCTTTGCAATTATGTGAATTTTAGTTGTCCCTCATTCTACCACCAACAATGAACGGACACGGTGCACCAGGAATACAATAAATGACTCCATTCCAATTATGAAGAGTAATGATATCCATCGTAGATACCCAGTCCTTGTCAAGAAGATGACATCATACCTGGGTTTCGATGTTATCCAGCATGTCGCCTTGTGCCTCGACCAACACTGCCATGTCGAGGAAAATCTACAAAAAATTGCATTAGATGGTTTCTATAGGCGGCAAGAGAGAATGAATAACAGCATCAGCAGGAAGGAAAAAGGAAAGCATAACACAAGGTAAATTAAGGGATGAATCTTTCAAGTAGTCAACCTCCCTTTAGATTCTGAAAGGACAAGCATGCTGAAAGGACAGAACTCATAGACCACACAAACAGACATATCAAGATTCTGCGTCCTTTAAAAATACATCTAAATTTGTTTTTCTCCACTCTTTAGCTAAATATCATCTCTTTTAGAAGGGTTTCCTCAACCGTGGTTTGAAGTTTGATCTAATACTGAATACTCTGAGACCGAACCTGAAAAGTTTCAGTTTCAGCCAAAAACTAATAAGGAAGTGGAGTTGGTGTGGGAGTTACTGGCTAGAACTAGTTTATGTTAAATTTTTGTCATTTCTGCATTCCTTTATTTCTCCAAATTAAAGTAAGATCTTGCAAGTTTGATATAAGTTGGAAGCATTGCAAAGTTAGATCCCAAAGAGATTCTACAGAAAAAGGTAAGTTTTTTCTGGTGTGCGCTTGGCTATTCTAAAACTCAAATCTCAAAACTATTACTATTGCTGTTTGTTAGATTGCAATCAAACAGCAAAATAATATATTATATTGAGCACTTAAAGTTTTAAAGAACAGTATTTTTAATTATCTCAGCATGAAATCAAAGTAATCCAACGCTCCTACATAATATTTTAAAAATAAGGTATAATCTATTTTTCTCAACTCATATCAGTTTCTTATCATTTTTATTTTCCCTATTCTAATTGACATTTGTTTATTTCTTGATGATATTTTTACCAAAATTGCTGAAACTAAAGTAGGAATTACAAAATTGCCATGTTCGAAACTAATATGGTCTGGTCAATTTTGTAATTTAGGATCACAATCAACAGTATCAAATTTCAGAGTTTAGAAAGCTTATGCTGCATCCTGGTTACTAAAATGTTGAGGATTGACCTTTTTTATTTTTCATAATGGTAGTGGTCTTAGTTAGGGCTGTTTACATGATAATATGATAAGTCAGCCAGCTCATCAAAAAACAATCATATCTGGCCCCCAAACTTAGACATAATAAAATTATTTTGTTGGGTTAGGATAACTTAATGAAATATTTTGCATTTTCTAATGTAGAATTACCTGCTGTAAATCAAGAAGTTTCCTCTCTATTTCTTTAACAGTGTCATGACGCTCCTGGATTTCTGCAAGGGTGTCCAGTACCTGCAACCAGAAGGAAAATACACTAGCACTCAAGTCTGTCTATACTCATGCCAAGATTCACGAGAAATAAACATATGTGAAATTTTTCCAAGTAATTATGATGTAAATTTGACTCAGAAACATGTATACTGATGTATCGGAAAAACCTGGCCACGTCCTTGCTCCTGAATTGCTCTCTGAAAAATTTGCTCACTGTTTCCAGTTTCTATCATTCGATCAATTGTCTGTTAATTTAAAGCAACCATACAATAACATAAATATAAAATTAGCAGTAGGACCCGCCAAAAATTTAGGCCTTTACAAAGAATTACCTCACCTCTTCATCAGCACGATTGCCCGTTACTGTTTTTATGGAAGTCCAGAAGAAAAAATAAAAGCAGATAGTGAGCAAAGTAGCTAATAATAAAAGCCTAAGAAGATAATCCATACATTCTACAAGAATATTTTAATTTTCGACACAACTGTGACAAACCTGTAAAAACCCTTCTCTCAACAACCTCCCGGTATTCTTGCTGAATTTTTTCCCTCAGAGCCTGCACCGAAAATTGTATATAAGAAACTGAGAATATCATTTAGTGATTTGAATTAAAGATTTCTTGGTAACTATGAAAAATTTATCATCTTGCATAATATAAATCAGGACAATAACTTTCTCTATATTCTTAACCCTTAGAGCATAGATCATGGTCTAAATACAGATTTTTTTGGAAACTGCTGAGCAAACTATTCAGAAATTTTTCTTCAATTTTATCGAAAGTAAATACTATGGAGAAATTTTGCAATAATCATGTCAGCAAGAAAATATGAAGTCCAAAGTGATCAGAAAAGAGTATAGTTTCCTGATCTTGGCAACTAAATCTAAGTACCTAAGCATTGCTGGAGTTTCTTAGCATGTTTCAAGCAACAGAAGAACCTTAAAAATGATAGGTGGACAGACACCTGCAGTCCAACACACCTGAGCCCCAGCATGCACACATGCATGCAAATACACTCATATGTAATTGCTCATTCATGCATGTATATAGTTGTGCCATATGGTGCTTGTAAAATTATGGAAAGAGAGAGCTCAAAAAAAGAAGGGAAAATTCCTTAGTTACCTGAACTAGAAGCAGTTTTGGGTCTGGTAGTGGTGAACTATAGTTTTCAAAAAATATTCAAGGAATCATCTAGAAGGGGGGAAAATTCAGGCTACTAGGAGAAATTTCATTTGATTGGATTGCAAAAGACAGACTAATGTGGGCAACAAATCCACCATAAGAAGCTCTGACCCAAGGGAAAGAAAGAGAAGTAGTCGTTCTTAATAGTGTTATTATGAAATCAAACAAGATTTATGGCATTAAAGAGATCCCACAGCTCAAAAAATTACTTCAAATGGTATAGCAAGCACAATTGCTGGTAGACCAAGATAAAATGAATTTCTTCTTGACTTCTGTGATAAAATCCTTCCAGGATTTCGCATGGTTGGCTTAACTCTTAACTGGGCCATTAAGATTAGAGGTAGATTGAATCCTTCTACAGATAATGTATCTTGAATATGTTCAGGACAATTTTATAATTAAAATTCAAAGAAAACATTTATTAGAATGGAACAAATTATATGCACTTGTTTGGTGGTTGTGGACGAACTAATACCAACAAGAGTTAGATATATTTGGTGAATGTGTTCCACGTTGCCCTTTCACTGCTGGAGCATTACTTCATTGCTTTGTTTGAGATTTTGAGTGCATCAATACTTGGGCCAGAGGTTCCTCTTAAATGTAAAAGCTTCCTATAACCAATGTTGCGTTGGAGATTTAATGCAATAAAGAAAATTTTATTGAATTGGTGGCAAAAAAATATATGCAAAGTGTACACCCTTTTGTTTTCCTGAGCAAAATGACAGCAAACCCAACAGCATCATCTCATTGAGAATATGAACAAAGAGAGCAAAGGGGAGCAAACAAAATCTCCTGAAGAATAAACAGTGCACATTTTAGTCGATTACCAACCTAGCAGAATTGGACAATACATGGGTTTTTTGGGAGGGATATGAACAGTTAAAAGAGAAGACAAGATGAATCAATAACTTCACTTCTTTAGGAGTTAAAAAAGTCTATGTGATCGTTCATTTTGCATTCCAATGCAATGGGAAAAATGGATGTTACAAAGCAAAATACATTGTTGAATTGTTGACTGAATGAATAGTAAGGCACGTCACTATCCTTGAAACTTCATTTACTTGATCTAGTGGTTTGTTCTTAGTTGAATCCTCACATGACCTACTATCTTATGTGCTTTAAGGTGATGACTCCTCTGTGTTGCTTTTATATGTTGATAAATAACTGAAGTATTCTTGTGCTATATCTAATGTCACATGCCATTGTTAGGGATAGGATTAGGACTTTTCATTGAGTAGAAGCCAAAGGGATGTTCTATGGATATCATAGCACCTAACTTCCTATGCGCTTATTGATGATTGTTTGAATAGGGGAAAAGTGGGAATTGTCCACTATCTTTCTTCTATTTGAGATTGGTTGGAGGTCCTGATGATAACTAGATGCTTAAAACCGTCAAAGAGGAGAAGGAAAGAAATACATCGCTCCATCCTCCTTTGCTTCTGTTACTGACTACGATAATAAATATAAAGGAGGTCATTCTCCTAATCACCTCTCATCTAACCAAGACTAGATGGATGCCTTAGCCTCAGGGGAAAAAAAGAGCAAGACACACTTGCATCACTATGATGGGTTTTTTTTTTTTAAAAAAAAAGAAAAGAATAGGCAAAGCCAAAACCCTTTAATTAAGGGCATGAACAAGGATACGGAGTGTAATGATTTTCAAGCAGGAGAACTCTAGAAATTCACGACAGGGCACTCTTCTTTGATTTGAAAGTTAAGTTTATCATGGAGTCAACTTTAAGAAGATTCTCAATGATAATATGCTTATAATGTCGAAAGTTGGGCTATGGTGTACTGTGCGGTGATTTGCTGATGAGCTGGTAGGAGAGATCTTTGTTTTGTAGAGTGATTTCTTTGTTCTTTTCAACTTTTAAGTAGTCTTTTCTGTATACCTGGGAACATTTTAAGAAGAGTAATTTTCTGCAAGAAGTTCTGCTTAGGAGACCTTGTCTTGCATTGTCCTGCTTCTGATTATCACTTACCACTAAATTGATGGTGACACAGATCAAGTAAACAATCTATTCGAAAATGGAAAGTATAATGACATCATAAGTTTGTAAAAGTTTCTTTCTCTTTTGAGAAAATTTGTAACCAACTTGGAGTATCAGTACCAGTATTCTGTCATGAAGGCTGATAGATTTAATGAAAATTACCAACTAATTTCCTCAACATAGTTGAGATATTGCGCTATAATAATAAGAAACTTGTCTCATGAAATAAGTAAAGAATGTAGAACAAAATCCTCTTCTGTCAGAACAAAATTCATGTAACTTTACCACAAAGTCACAAAAATGTAGAATAAAAAGATTGAGATATACAGGTGTCGTCAGAAAATGATTGCTTTGTTGTGAATTATGGGGAATATATGCATTACCTGGAAGTCAGACATCATTTCTTTCAACTTCTTTTTCAATGCACTGCGCTCAAACTCAGTAAGTGAGACAGATGTAACTGTCAAAGACTCAAAGTACTTCTCATAATAAATATTTAAGAAAATGAACACTGATTTTGACATGAAAATTTACATGGTAGTTGCAGTCCTAGATCGATCGACGCCTGATCCCTTTCCACATCCAGGCTTCTGTCTGTTGGCTAGATTCTGAAGTAAGAAATAAATCCTGAAGTCAGTGAGATTTAAGGTTTAATATGGAGTCAAATTCTCATAGCTCTGATACAAGTGAAAAGTAGCAAAAAAAGTGTCCCAAGTGATTCAACAAAATGATTTACCTAAAACTTACTTATAAATGTTTAAATTAGTTAAGCCAGATAAGTATTTCTTCTTCAACAGTAACTAATGTGGTATAATCAAAACTTCTGTCAGAACTAATGTATGCTTAGCTAACTCAAAGTGAAGAACAGAGAAAGCATTAATTGAAATTTTGAAAATGTTCCCAAAAGAATCAATAAAAGAAAAAATGTTCAAAAATGGTAATATTTTACAGTGTGATATAGAAAACAACAAAGATCTTCACTGGAAAAGAGATCAAGAAAATAATATTCACAATAGAAGCAACATAATACAAATAAATATTTTAAATATCAGCAGTGCTTCATATCTTCAATTTCCTTGGATTTTTGGAGAAATTTACCAATTAGATAGATGCAACAAAATGACAAAATGAAAGATTAATCTTCTAATAGTGCCAAATAGTAAAAAATTATTGGTCAAAATAGAACTACGAAAAACTCTTTGGATAAAAAAGAAGATAAAGCCATCCCAAACAAGTCAACAAACATTCCTATGTACCTCATAAATTGAATTTCGGCCGAGATATTTCCTGACTTTTATGTGAAAATATTAAAATTTTGAAACAGACTGCAAATTTCACTGCCTTCTCTTCTCATTATAACAAGCCAAAGATTGAAGCAGCATACCTCTCTGTCTAGTTCTTCAAGTTTCGATTTCACTAATCGTGCAATTTTCCCAACTTCATCAATATCTTTCTCCATCCGCTGCTTGATGGCTGCAACCAGTTATGTACTAAATTGTACTATGGATGTCGACTAGAAGACAAAATTGAACCTAAAGAAGCATGCAGGTTCCCTTTTGAAGATCTAGCTAATGAATTATATTTAACTATTGAATCTCCATAATACCTTTCATAGCAGCTGCCTTGGTAACAGCTTTTGACTCCTCATTAGCATCCTGCATATGCAACCAAAAACTTAGCAGCAGGGAGGCACAATAAGTCATCATTAAGGAACAGAAGCAGTCAGCAGATCTTCACCATCTGAGCCCTAGAAGTACTTGAAATAACACCGCTATAGTTTTAGTCTTGTACTACAATTTCATAAAATAAAACATCTTGCTTTATAAAGAAGAATTAGAATATGGAGGAACAATATTTAAACAGTCGCACAATAACAGAGTGCGAATAAGATCACAAATTAAGCATAAAACAGCCATTTACTTGGTCATAACCAAAGTAAAACTTCAAACTTTAAAATCGAGCCCATTAAACACTTCCAAAGTCACCACAACCACTTGTGAAGACAAAGTAAAACCTTCAGGCTTTCAAGTTCAAGCCCATTAAGCACTTCAAAACTTATGCCGCATTGCAAGTAAACCTTAGTTACCTGAAGTGGGTTCGGTTGTGAATACAAGGAAGCAGGTCTCTTTAAAAATGTTAAAGATGAAATGCTTAGGAAGCGTGTGCAGGAATGATTCTGTGGAAAGATTCAGAAGCGGGTATGCAAGCCGAAGTGGAGTTGAAGTGGAGTTTGCTGCTACTAAGAACTAAATAAAGGCTTTTCCTCAAAAAAATAACTAAACAACGGCTTTCACTCTCCTTAGTCTCCAAAAGGAAGACTTATGAAAACCTTCCAAAATAGTTTCACTTCTTTAACTAACAAACACCTAAAAGAAATGAACAGAGAGCAAGACAAGCTTCAACCAAAACAAGCATGTCACTGTGAAAAGACTGTTATGCCTCTATATAATCAACTATTTCTCCACCAGTCCTGAGATAAGATTGCAATCATTGAAAGGCTTGTCCAACTCCAGGAAACTAAAATGCGGATCTATATAGTTTTTCCACACCACACACAATCGCCTAGGCCAAAAGGTAACTTCAACATTTGTTTTATCTTAGGAAAGAACTTTACCTTTCCACCAAAATAACCACAAAAAGAACATCCACGTCCTAGCCTATACAAATTAGCATTTAGCACACATATGATTGCTAATGCTCAATGGAAAGCCTTACAAACCCATCACGTTGGGAGATTAACATAGTATTATCATGCTCAAACACCCTCCATAAAAAATAGTACATTAAATGCCAACACTATTACATTCTTAGAATTTATCATGATCCCTATTCTTTTATAAACCATATAACCTGTACGGGCAATATCTGGATTTTTAATTTAAAGACGTGGAATGGACTTGTATTTTAATTTCAAAAATTAAGATCCACAATCAGTAATCAGATGATTTCTTACAGATCAGGCAGGATTGGTCAGACTAGCCAGACAAAAAATAGCTACCTTAATCAAACCACCATTTCCAAAATGTAGGGATTCCACATTGAGAAACAATGTGTTTAATCTAGTTGTGATCACGAATAGGTATTCATGGTGCATTGGAAGATTATTGAAACCTTGTAAGTGAAAATGGATAAGATATTACACCTATATTGAACAAAAACATAATCTAATAAACTTTGTGAGCTGGAAATAACATAAGCATCAATACCTGAAGCTTCTTCAATAATTTTGAGAGCTTCTCAATTTGCTTTTCAATATCTTGAACCTAAGTCAGAAACAGAAAGAAGGAAAGCATATTATACTGCTTAGTAGATGATATAGTCACAGCTGCACATATAGTTTGTCAAAAGAATAATAATAGCAAACATCTCTCATTTAAGCAAAATGAAGCCATAGTTACCTGTTTGAAGAAGCCTTCCAACCCCAGTTCTCCAGAATTCATTGGAACCTGGGTTCCTAATTCAATATCTCCATCTCTAGAAGCTTCGCCTCGAGGAAGCTCAAATGAGTCCTGTCAGAAAAAACAATGAGAAGAAAAGATAAATTTTCTTTAGCAGAACTAGGCAAAGAAAAGAACAAGATTAAAAACAATAGGCAAGATCGACTTGGCGCAAATATCATTCTCGGAACAATCTATAGTTCTATGTTATTTGTTCATTAGTTTTCAATTTCCCAAGAAAGGCAAATGATAGAAAGCACAAACACATAAATTGTTGCCATGTCATTATACAAAATTACAAAAAAAAAATAATACCTGATCAAGTTCTAATTTTTTGTACAGTATTAAGATCATTTTTTTGTGCAAATAATTGCAGAGAAATAAATCTTAAAAAGAGTTCTTTAGAATGTCAAATGACATTAGAAGATGATGTTACGATGATGCATAATACTTGTTGTCATGCATGATATTAGCAAGAATCGACGTATCATTTAAAGACACGAGGGTGGAAATAAATAAATAAAAGAGTTCCGTATTGCAAAATAGTATCCACTAGTTTTCGACTCAGTTCGACATGGAATTGGTAGATATCAAGACATGAGGGCTTTCCATTTAAAAAAGAATGTAATGGCTCATGTCTAACATTTTTTATGTTCACACAAGTTTCAAAAGCAGGAATGAAATTGGTGCAGGTTTTGTTCACTTCAGCTGAGTCTACCACAACAAAAGCAATAGAAACTGCATTACTCTCATACTTACAATCCCAAATGCAATTCCATCACAAGCATCAGACGAGAATTTTAAATTATGATGCATTTCAAATATGGATGCATCATCTTCTTCAACCCAAGGTAACTTCAGATATTAACTGCCATACCATTTGTGATGTCAAATAATAATTCCTAAAAGATGCAATCCAGTGTAACCCTAAGTAAATTTGGATTTTAACCAAACCACAATTTTCAATCTTTTTTGGTAAAACGGTTGCTCACGTTAATCTAGCGTGAGTGCAACCAACAGAGCCAAGATACAATACGTGGCATAAAGATAGGGGTACAATCTCAGACCCTGTCCATGAGACCTCTCCGGAATGATGGGCAGCAAAGGAAGCAATCCAATCAGCCACCCTATTCGCCTTCCGATACATATAAGCAACCTGAAATGAGTCACAATCTCTAACCATCCATCATATATCGCTAAGAAGAGGATGGTCATCTACATGTCGCTCAGCGTGCTGAATCCAATCGATTACCATAGCGAAATCTCCTTCGAGGATGATCTCACCAGCCCTTAGGATGCTCCTCGCATTTTTCAATCTTAGGTTGTAGGTACTGGAATGATAACAAGCATTCAAATTTTGTTGCTTTGTGGAAGGTCCTCACTAGTTGAATATTCAATCTCAACATACGAACATCCAATCTCAAACATCCAAATGTTAGGTTGTCTTCACATGCACATATGCAACCCTCATCATTTCATGTGCCGTAAT
Organism: Phoenix roebelenii; assembly: GCA_025769935.1. NCBI lineage: Eukaryota > Viridiplantae > Streptophyta > Magnoliopsida > Arecales > Arecaceae > Phoenix > Phoenix roebelenii. The sequence goes on from JAOXJJ010000139.1 coordinate 8,696,944, forward strand.
TAGAAGGAAAAATGCTATAGGATAAAAGCATGAACCACATTTGGAACAAAATGAAAGGTTTTTTTGATCTGGGCTTTAAGATGGAACTCAGCATGCTTTCATTCATGAAAGCTTGATAGGATAGAGGATTTTTTTTTTTTGGTAAATCGGCGGCTCACACCTGGCGAGTGTGAAAACAGCCAACAAAATCAAAAAACAAAATACTACGCAAAGGCATAGGCACAGCCCTATGATCTAGCCAGAAAAAATCTCTCGAATGATGAGCCGCAAAGGAAGCAACTCAGTCTGCAGCACCGTTCGCCTCCCGATATACGTGTGTGGCCTGATAAAAGTCCATCTCCCCCAGAGCTCCGCGAATATCGTGGAGCAGCGGCTGGTCCTCGATTGAGCACCTCCATCCCCGAATCCACTCAATCACCATGGTCGAATCCCCCTCGAGGAGGATGCAAACCGCACCTAGTACCCGCCTCGCATAGGAGACACCCTCCCAGGCCGTCCGAAGCTCAGCGGTCACTACTGACGAGTCAAAAATCCCATCTGCCGTCACAAGTCTGTCGTCGTGATCTCTGATGAAAAATTCCACACCTCCGTAGCTCCCGTCCTCTGCTACGCTCTCATCGAAGTTCACCTTGAGATATCCAGGAGGTGGGGGCACCCAGGATACCAATATCGTCCTAGACGCTGCAAGAGCAGAATGGAGGCCCCAAATGTCCCTGACCAACTCAGTAGGTGAAGCCTCAATGGTGCCAGTGATCTCCGCCGCATGTCGTAAAGCTCGGTCCGCCACCACCCTCGGGTGGGGGCTATCGCTGTCGAAAACTCGTAAATTCCTATCCAACCAGCAATGATAGGCCAGGTAGGCATCACCAATCCCCATCTCCTCCCGTCCGGACCCTCGAGCTGAGACCTCCAAATGCCGTAGGAACTCCTCGGTGGACGCCCACATCTGCCCCTGATCAGGTTGAGCTGAGGCACATCTCCATATCTGACTGGCTCTCGGGCACCCAAAAAGAACATGGTAAATTGACTCCTCCGTCGCCTGACAAGCTCCACATCCGGCAGGGATCCTCACTCCCCGCCTCACCAACACTCCACTGGTAGGTAAACACCCCCAAGCCACCTTCCACAGGAACAAGGCCACTCGGGGGTGAATGTGCATCCTCCTTATCCAGCTGCAATCTATCCGTCGCACCGAGGACCCTCTGCCTACCCACGAGAAGTCCCAGGCACTCACAGTCGTCCTCCCAGTTTGACTCCACACCCTCCTATCCGCTACCTCCCCCTTTGGGATCGGCAGAACTAGAACACGTTCAGCAAAGTGCTCCCCGAATACCTGCCGGACGAGGCCCTCGTCCCGCCTCTGCTCCCTCTGGACAAATAGGGCACACACTCTGTGCCCCTCCAACCAGCCATGGTCAATCACGGTGGGCCAACCCTGCAATGCTACCTCAGATAGCCACCTGTCCAGGAAGATAGAGGATCAAGAGAAGAAGAGATGGATACATTTCTCTCTCTCTCTCTCTCTCTTTTGAAATGCATTTCTGTTTTTGGTTTTCTAAAAAAAAGAGAAATTCTATACTCTATGTTCACTCATAAGGTTTTAAAATTTAAACCCTATGTCATCTATATAAGGCATCAATTTATCCAATTGTCAGCAAGGTATTTTAAGGTGTCTATGTGAAGGTAGATACACTCCAAAGACACCCTTAATAAATTTTTAGAGGCCATAATTATCCAAAATTTTCATGGAAACAAAAAAAGAGGGGCAAGATCCTGTATTTGATTGAGTGTTAAAGCATGATAATATACCTCAATGTAACCTATAATTCAATCTACTAAAAGTTTAAATTCCTATGACAAGGATTGATCGCTATTCACTTTAATCTGTTGCAAACAACTGGCGATTACAAAGTATGACTCATAATTTAACTATCAATTACACATATCAGGCACCCTCATGTCACACAGTATTCTGCAACAAAGGTACCATTTGGAACTAGCCATCTCCTTGCAACATTAGTAACATGCCGGGATGAGACTTGTGTCATTCATGCTATGAAGCCTCATCTTGAATTACTTGTATTATCGATGTATTATGATCCCCTGAGCAAAAGACATGCAATGAATCAGCTAGCACTCTTTGATCCGTTATATCCGCTTACTTTCCCAGAGCTGCCTTCCCCAGATACACAGCACCAATTACAAGAGGTTTGGTGTCAACTTGAGAGCTGGACTCAGAATTTTCTCAAGCTTCTTGAATCTGACCTTCATCTATAAAATCAACTCCATAGAAACCAGATAACCTTTAGCTTAAGGTACATATGATACTAACTGGTTTCTGACTATGAGTTGGAGTCAATATGACATATCGCGAGCAGTCATTGTTAAACAGAATGATCTGCTCCGTAGCTGTCCACCTCGTGGTACAATCTGTTACCACAGCACATCACTAAGAAATCATATAGACGATGAGGCCTGTATGCTAATGACTCTCATGCCCATCGCCCCAACAAAGGATTTAAAGTACCCAGACCCAGTAACATATAATCCTAACTATGAAGTTGCACACAATATTTAAAGTACCATTTAAAATACCCAGGAACACATAATCCAAATTATGAAGTTGCACACAATATTTTAAGCCAATACAGATTTCTGTCCAATTCCATCTTAACATATTCACGTTTGACAAACAACTTATGCTCATCGTTTCAAATAAAGCAATCAGCTTCCTTACATCCATCGTACGAACGCAACCATCATGATCTTAAACCTCAAATTCGGAAAAGTGAAACTCAGTCCATATCTTTAAGATTTACAAAAGCATGAGTTTCTCCAGCCATAGTATCTTAAAAAATAAGACAAAAATCACCAAATGAAAATCCTACAGACATAAACCAAGGGGTTCCAGAACTTCATGCGCTAAAATCATACTTTTACGCGAAAATCAAAAGAAGTACAAGATTTAGATTCAAAGAGCAGAAGAATACCGTGAGAAGATTGTTCATCTTCGAAGAAACAATTCAATCAAGAAAATGGCCTCGAGATACCAAAATTCCCGCCAGAATATGCAAGTCTAGAGCTGAGCTAGAAATCAGGAGCCGATATTTCAAAGCGAAATCGATGTATTCGACCTGGCCTCCAAGAGGAGCCAGGCAAAATCCAGGTCTAGGGTTTCCAAATTGGAACAGAGGAGGAAAGGAGGGAACGCTTCGGCGGGGGTTATGTAAGACTTCAGCTCAGCTGTTTCGCATCAAACAGGAAACGGCAAAGTCACTCAACCATGGGAAGCACTCCACGTATGCAGACAGAAAGAGGCCGCACACGGTTTGAGGAAAAGTAGTGGAGCCATTAGTCTTTCGAGCACTCCATCGGGAGGCCAAGTCTGGTTGACGAGATAATACTTTCGCTGATTGATAGATTTATTTAAGTTAACAGCGATTCTACAATAAAAAAGCTATACGGAAAGAGACAGCGAGGGACATAATTTTGTCTTATTGGGAAAGGTTTTTTTTCCCTTTAATTTTGAGCAATTTGGTTTTCGGAAAAAAAAATCGCTGAAATAATTTTTTTAAAAAACTAATATTTAGATATATAATATTTAAAATTATAATTTTAATATATTTGGTGGACCACAAAAAAGTAACAAATTTTAGAATCACCTATATTTGATTGAGCATTTATTTTTCTAAAAGATTATGTACAATACTGCACCTAATAAAAAAAAATCTTATCACATTCTATCAAAAAGCTTAAAAATATTTTTTAAAAAAATATATATTCTAATTTTTAGCTTGTGAGAATTAGACTTTCTCATATTCGGAGTAGATTTTTTTTTTATCAAATGTGAAAATCTTATTCTTATGCGAAAACTACTTTTTTATTCTTTTTATTTAAAAATGTCATTTAAATTTGAGGTATTTCTCAATTTTTTTTATTGATCACACTTTCGTTTTCTTTTTTTCTATGAACCAAACAAGTTCTAAATAGCTAAGACTAGACATCTCTTATTGAAGCCTAGGACCAAGGATTTGTGGGACTCACCATTGCTAAGGCTATGTTTCGAGAAGTTGTTGGTAATAGTACTTTTGGAAGTAGAGCTTTTATAAAAAACTGTTTTCTATTTGGTAACTATATTTTTAAAGTGTTGTACCACTTTAACACGTATTTGGTAAATAAATTGAGAGAGTACTTTTGATATGACAAAATGACTGTAAAGGACATTGCATAGTATTATATAACAGAGCATAATAAAATATAATATGTATTAATACATAAATATATGATATAGTATAATATTACTATAATATAATATAATATTATTATAATATAGTAATATAATATTGTATATTATAGCATAATAATCTAACATAATTTGATATTATATAACATAACATATCAATATATTATGATATAATATTTATAGCATAATACAATAATAAAGCTATAAAATATTATAAGCATTAGCATTATATATTAATAAAAGAGATATTTTCTGTAATTATAATATTTTATCATGGGTATTTTGGTCCAAAAAGAAAAATTTTATAAATCAAAACAACTTTCCGATGCATGCTAAATGTGGATTTTTAAAGAACCTCCATTTTGGAGCTTGTTCCAATTAAGAAGCTGTTTTAGCTTTCTGGCAAAGCTAAAATAATTTTTCTGTTTTTTTACCAAACACTTATATTCCATCCAAAAGTACTTTTGGAGTGTTAGAAATATTTTCTGGCCCACCAAAAGCTCTACCAAACGAGGCCTGGATCAACTATAATATCTTTTGACTCTTCCTAAGCAATTTCAGGATCAACTGATCCTTTAGTTATGATTTTTTCTGTACTTGATACAATATCCATGCGATTAAGCTCCTCCTGCTCTAGATTTTCTTCTCGGCTGGATTGATCCTCAGGTTGATCAGCCTTACCATGCTCTGAGTCTTCTGAACTTGATTCGGTCTCTAACTAATCAAGCTCCTCCTGCTTCAAATATTCATCTTTAAACCAATTTTGTTCTTTTTCTAGACTTTGAGAAAAGCCAAGAACCAAAATCCACTACTTTTGTTTATGATATCTCATCTTGCTGGAACTTGAGTGGACAGCCACAAGAACATACCATGCTTTCTTCAGCTCCTTTTCATCCTGAATGTAGAGATAATCTTTTATATTAACTAAAACTTGAATAATTCACATCACATTCCAAGATTTCAGATTCCACTTTCTTTCCATAACCTAATGTTTGAGAGTATATGTTGGCATGATTTTTTACTCATCTAGGATATTACATAAATCTTGTCCTATCAATAACACTTGAGAACCTCTTTTCTTTATTTATTTCTAGGAAAGAGGTAAAATTTATGTTCTAATGAATCATACGTTCCAAATTGGATAATAGGTATTTATCAAATTACCGAGAGAAGGAGTAGTAGTAAAAGCAAGTAGTATCAGCCACAATGATAATGATTCACCTCTTGAATGGCTAAAAGAAAGAGTCTACGTACTTACACCGCCTCATAACGACGGGTAAGGGATGGAAGTCGGAGATAAGGCCGTCGGACCCGGATTGGTTCTTATCATCAGAAGGGTTGGATAAAACAAAAAAAATCCACATGATACTACCATACTAGTCTACCATTACATAGTCATTTACAGTGTAAAACTCGAAATCTTTTGCGGTACGACCCATGCATCGTAGAGTGCTCTATTTCCCTGGGTAGGCGCTATCAGAAAATGGTCGATCATCGTATATATACATATTTATGCTTCCCTAGCTAGTCTACCTTGTTTACTTAATGGCCGTTAATCTCGGCCATCCATGATTGCACAGCATGCCATGGTGCATGCGTATGATAAATAGACCTCTCGTCTACCCTGGAATGCTTGCTTAGTAAGAAGAGAAGAAAACAATAGTAGAGGGAAGGCAATAGCCATGGGCTCCCGAGCTCCGGAACAGCAACAACAACCCCTCCATATAGTCTTCTTCCCATTTCTCACACGGAGCCACATGATCCCGATGCTCGAGACCGCCCGCATCGCGGCCGAGCGCGGCGTCAGGGTTACCCTCGTCACCACCCCGGCCAACGCCCACCTCGTCCAGCCCACTATCGACCGCGCCAACTCGCGGCCCGCCTCCCCCCACCAGCCCCACATGGACCTGCGCCTCATCCCTTACCCCTCCGCCGACTTCGGCCTCCCCGACGGCTGCGAGAACGTCGCCGCCCTTCCTGCCCCCGCCCTCCTCCCCAACTTCTACGCCGCCCTCTTCTCCCTCAGCGGGGTCCTCGACACCCTCCTCCGCGACCTCCGCCCCGTAGACGCCCTCGTCTCCGACGCCATCCACGTCTGGACCACCGCCCTCGCAGCCGAGCACGGCATCCCCCGCCTCGTCTTCTATGTCACCGGCCTCTTTCCCCTCTGCGTCGAGAACGACACCTACCTCCACCGCCCCTACGAGTCCGTCACCTCCCGCTCCGAGCCATTCTCCATCCCCGGCTTTCCCCATCCCGTCAAGCTTACCCGCGCCACCATGTCGGAGACCTTCAACCACAATTACTTTGTCGGCCTCCTCCGCGAGTCCCAGCTCAACAGCTACGGCGTCATCGTCAACAGCTTCTACGCCTTCGAGCCCGATTACGCCGAGCACTACTACAAGGTGGCCCCCCGGAAGGTCTTCCTCGTCGGCCCGGTCGGGCTCGCCGGAGCCCATCCTTCTGCGGCGGACAAAAAAGAGGAGAACGCCACCCCCTGCCGCGACGCCACCCTCAGGTGGCTGGACGCCAGGGAGGAGGACTCGGTGGTGTATGTTTCCTTCGGGACGTTGTGCGAGTTCGGCGAGGAGCAGCTCCGAGAGCTGGCGCTGGGGCTGGAGGCGAGCGGCCACCCGTTCGTGTGGGTGCTGCGAGCTGAAGGAGAGAAGTGGATGCCGGAGGGGTACGAGGAGAGGGTCGCCGGGCGGGGGCTGGTGGTTCGGGGGT
>JAOXJJ010000139.1:8704013-8728097 GCA_025769935.1 Phoenix roebelenii
TATAATATAGTAATATAATATTGTATACTATAGCATAATAATTTAATATAATATTAAATTATTTAAAATAACATAATAATGTATTATGATATAATATAATATAATGTTATATTTATAGTATAATACAATAATAAAGATATAAAATATTATAATTATTAGCGTGAATCATTTTTTTATAATATAACAAATTTTCTGGCTAGGTGACAAAATTGGTTAAACAATTATTAAAAGAACATTTTATGTAATTGTTATATTTTATCACGAGTATTTTGGTCAAATGATAATTTTATATTCCTAATTTTTAACACTTTTTAAACAACCTCCAACATTCCAAACAAGTTAACAATTTTCAGTGCAATTAATTTTTTAAAAAATAAAAGCAATAAACATATTGAGGGAATGAAGAGTCCAACTATCAAACAGATTGTACGTTTTGCAAGAAAAACCTGGTTTTTGATGTTTGGAATTTCATAAGGTGAGAAGATGGGGAAGTCGGACCTTCCTTGAAATTCCCAAGTCTAAAGTATATGCAAAAAGAAAAAAAAGAAAAATATATATAAAAAAAAAAAGTGAAGGAGGGGAAAATGGGTGGTCTATATGAAGTATGGTTGGAATTAAACCTGATAGGGTTTGCATGCAGCTCAATCTCGTCCATTCGAGCTATGGGCTGAGCCTATATAATTTTTTTTTACAAGGTCAGGCATGAGCCAAACCGGGGTATAACCCAAAGCCTAAATGGATTTGACTCGAATTGAGCCCAAACTCTCCCCCTCGATTGTGTTCCTACACAATTTGACTACTGATAATCACCTCCACAATCTAGTTGAAGATCTAGACATCTAGTTACAATGGCGAGAACTTGACATCGACCCCGACACCATCAAGTTCTTGCCAAAGATCGTCCTATTATTCTACTAGTAGTAGATGAGGGGGACAACTAACCATACAATTTTTTACCAGCACTAAAACATAATTTGTATACATGTTTAAGCAAAATTGGCTATGGCCCAATGGTTACTCCTCTCTTCTCGAGGTTTTAGGTTCAAAACTCAGATCATCTTTGCCAAGTCTCTTGTTCTAGTCATTGTTCCTTCCCCTATTATTATAGGAGAAGAAGTTTAAATACAAAAGCATTATTGATCATAACTAGAGGCCGAGATAGAATCGTACACTAAGCAATTTATCAAGAACATCAAAGCAACTTTCTTTAGTCCATCTTCATGATTGCCGTATTTTGGCTCCTATAAAGGGGCGGCCTAGTGCATCGTGTCATGCCCTCGCCTGCGCGGGGCACGTGAGGCATCCAGTGCCCACGTGAGGGCCACATGAGGGAGAACACAGGGCTCTCCTGTCAGATATTATCCGATTTCGGGACTTCATGCAAGCGTCCTTCATCCCTCTTCAGTTTTGTTTTCCACCCAAAACGTGTCTGTAGGATTTGGAGACACCCGTCTCATATGCCCAGGCTCTGAAACTAGTCTTTTCGATGTGGGACTATTGGGCCTCACAACCTTCCCACTATCGAACAAGAGCCGTTCTCGGCTCTGATACCAAAATCGAGAAGGGGTGAAGGATGTTTGCGTGAAGCTCCGGAACCGGACAATATCTGACAGGAGAGCCCCGTGTTTCTCCCTAATGTGGCTCCCACGTGGGCACTGGATGCCTCACGTGCCCCACATAAACAGGGCGTGACATTTGGTATCAAAGCTGAGGACGACTCTTATCCGATGGTGGGAAGGATGTGAGACCCAATAGTCCCCATCGAAAAAACTTGTTTCAGAGCTAGTTCCTCTTCGGCGGGTGTCTCCAAATTCTGCAGACGCGTTTTGGGTGGAAAATAAAATCGGAGAGGGGTCTGAGCGGTGTGTATGGCGCGCTTGCGGGCTCCGAAATCGGTCAATATTTGGCAGGAGAGCCCCGTGTTCCCCTCTTATATGGCCCCCATGTGGCACTGGATGCCGCACGTGCCCCGCGGAGGTGGGGGCGTGACACATCGAGACTCCCACAATTGACTAGGTAGATGAATACAACCTTATCTCCTTTGAGTGAAGAGGCTATTCGAATCTATGACCTCTAGATCATAATAGGTCAACCTTATCGTTGCACAAAGGTTCACCTTCCATATTTTGGCTCCTATATTAGCCAAAAGAAAAACAAAAATACCTACAACCTCATTCTTTTCTCTTTCTAAATGATAATTAAGATTGATGAATTTTACTGTCTACACGAGCAACATCCTGTTCAGATGGTTTCCACTACATAGTGGACCTAAATCATACAATTTATTGGGCCCAAACTATATCTAGCTTCCTTTCAAAGCCTATCTTGACTTTTAATCAAGGAGATGCATATATAATTGAGTTTGTTGCCTGAGATAGGACAATTTAGCCAACCCCTTTTCTAAGGTCCTCTGTTGACTAGTGATTTGGCTCATGTATCACAACCTTAATGGCACCATAAAAGTGCCCACTTTCCACTCAAATCTCTCAAGGATTACCTAAGAAAGAATTTACTTAAAGTCTTAAAGATTGTTTCATATATTGTAATGGATATTTTGTTATATTTTTGAAATCTTGCTTGACTTATTAGAAAAGATTTTTTTTAATAGTATTGGCATGATAGTAACAAGAAAAATAAAAGACAAGAACAACTACAAAATCAAATTCACTTTAAATAAAAGTATTGTAATGGCTTGCAGACTTGAAACATCTCACATCAAATATATATTTGCTTTGCATCTTATGCATCTCGAGGAATGATATGCAACTAATGTTATATTGATCTGTTAAATTACCCAATAAACATTAATACTACTCCAAACCTTATAACCATCTAACTGTTTAATGAATTGAAAAATAAGCACTACTATATGCATGTTATGACCATTATTGCAGTTGCTATAGATGCTACAACCAATTTTAGATTATTTTCAGAACTAAAAATCTTTATGGATAGATAGGCAGCATGGTATAGTTGAGAAAAGTTATTTAAATATATAAAAAAAATCATCGCTTATTATTTCCAAGAGTAGCTACTGTTCTTATCATATGGCTAGCAATAGCCATCATAATAGGATAGTGTTTTTAGCCATTTTGGGGCATAACATCTTTTAAGTTTTGCCTAACACTCCGGATGAAAGAAAGGAGACTAGGTTACCACCTTTTGATGAACATACTCGTTGTGAGACAAACTCAAATCTTAATTGAAGGGACTCTAAATGGATGAATAGCTTAAACCTAAATTAGATCTTGATTAATACTCATAATGTCAACATCCCAAAATCTAGAACCAAATTTATTAGCAATTTTTAGAATTCATTTATTTCAACAAATCATCCTAAAAAATCAAGATATTTTTAGTAGAAATTAGTTTTCATTGTTGCTACAAGTTCTTGTAGTTTGTTTGAAATGGTATGAACGTATTCATGTAGTTTGTTTGAAATGGTATGACATGTAGAATGAAATCACGAAAACATTGATTTTATCAAAAGATGCAGACTCGCTGGTCGTGTGACAAACTCATATCTTAATTGAAGGGACTCCAAATGGATGAATAGCTTAAACCTGAATTAGATCTTGATTAATACCAAATATGTCAACATCTCAAAATCTAGAACCAAATTTATTAGCCATTCATTTTAGAATTCATTTATTTCAACAAATCATCCTAAAAAATCAAGATATTTCAAGTAGAAATTAGTTTTCATTGTTGCTACCGGTTCTTATAGTTGTTTTAAATGGTATGAACGTATTCATTTAGTTTGTTTGAAATGGTATGACATGTATAATGAAACTACGAAAATGTTGATTTTATCAAAAAATACAAAATAAAGAAAAAAAAATCTAAGACCATATGACTAGATGTTATTGAGATATAACCAGGTATAGCTCTAAATCTGAATTGTAGCTATCAATATGACTATAATCCAAACATTTAATTCGCAATGGTATGGAATCAAAGGATCTTATTAATGAGATAATTTTGGTTCAAATTATACTCAAAACCTATCGCACTCAATTGTGGGGTACACCACTATTATGGAGTCAGCTTGCACCTAAATTAACATATAGAAGGGCAACTTGGTTCTTGAAAGTCTTGTAAATTTTCTATACAATTAACATAAAAAGTATGCATTATCAAGAATTTTAGATGGCTAGTATTTTGTCTCAAGTTAGAATTCCAGCAAGCTGGTCAAGCCACGCAGTCGCCACCCTATATTATAAAAAAAAATTTTGTCATTCTAGAAGGTCGTGTCCCCCACAAGAACCGGTCTTCCTCAAAAAAACGTTCAAGTTGGAATGAAGCAAAAGATTGGTAGGACATTGTTGACTGTGACCAGAGCCGGTTTAAAAAAGGACCACCCTCCAGCTCCTTTGCCACGTGGCGCGAAGGTTGGCCACATTCATGGAACCAATCTAATCATGAGGCGCAGTAATCAAAATATTTTAAAGTTTTTTCCATAAATATCCTGATCAATATTAAATTTTATATTAGTATCTTTTTAAAATTGATATTTATATATATATATAACACTTATTTTTGCTATTCTACTTATTTTTATTTTTATATATATATATATATATATGGACTCACATCATCTAACGCTATTAAAAAATTAACGGTTTCAAATTAAGATGACTAAAATATATTTAATGAATAGATGTGCAACAAAAAATATTTACAGATGGTCGTGATAGAAAACAAAAAAATAATTTCAATATTTTATTTAATCTTTAATTAAAATAAATATGTTTTTATTAATGGTGTTAGAAGATTGTTATATTTGGAGCATTGTGCAAAAACAGTGTTTTATGGGATAAAAAATAAATATAAATTTTAAGATAATATTTATGTAAATTTAAATTTTTAAAAGGGTATTTATGTGAAAAAAATTAAATATTTTTTACCAAGATTGGGGCCTAACTATTTCTGGTTTACTCTTCGGTGGAAAAAGAATTTAGGTTTAATTTAAAGAAAAATCCCTTCAATGACACGTGGCAGGCCCTCCATTTTACTCGCACGTTCTCCACGCCGTAGCCTCGAGCTTGGGACCGAGTATCACGTGTCTTTTATCCTGTTCGTGAACTGTCACGTGTCATATTACCCATGTTATAAACACGGGCCACCTAGGGGGAAAATTTGGGACCTGATAGATTCCCCTTGGAATCATGGATTGGATCACCAAGGATGAGTCCTCTCCGGCCATCTCTGAAGCCAGCGGCGACTCCGAGACTGATTGTGTTATGATTACGCCGACGGTGGCTGCTGGATTTGATAATGATGATGCGGAGTCCTCGAGTGATGGTAATGTCGGCGACAACAATGCTATTTCAAGGAATGAAATATGGATGTCTTGGAGGAGTTGGTTGATAGAGTATGCCTCGCAATGCAGGCACATGAAATTTGATGATGAACAAGAAGAGGATAGATTATTTGATCGAACTACAGAAGAAGATGGATTGGTGCCGAGAAAAAAGGAGAAGCCCATGATAGCAGAGGAGGGGGAGAGCAATAGGCTCTTTTGGGAAGCTTGTCTTGTTGATGGGTATCCATGATTCTCTCGTGCTGAATGACGCTAATGGCTTTTTCAAATAATTTATTTTGAAGTTTCAAACTTTATAAAGTAAATATTTATGTAACACCCATTTGGTGAATTTTTAAACACACTTTCACTTATCATAATGGAGAAGGGATACTTATTTTCTTTTTTTGCTTTCATATTTTTGGTATTATTTAAATCAGAACGCTAGCTTATAGAGGAGGGATTTAATATTATGTGGTTGCCATTGTTGCTTTTAGAACAAAGGATTTAACTATATACTTATTTTTTTCCAAGAATACAAAAGAGTATAGCATTAAAATCCATAAATATAGCAAAATGGGAAAGCTTTGTTATCAATATGCTTATTTTTTATACTAGCCTTGTGAATATGAATTTTTTTTTTTTTTTAGAAATGGAGGATAATTTTCATGTGCTGCAGTTATCTAGGCTCAAACACTTGGAGATGCACCGTTCAAGACTCAAATATATAACCTTTGGTTGCTCGGTAGATGAATATAACTTTCATGAATATCTTTTCTTAGTTAAAACAACTTTCTGTGGTTTATTTACTTGTATAAAGTATATTTATAATCTTAGGCAAATTAGGAAGACATGCAGTGTTGAACTTTTAAGTATGTTGAATACATAGAACATCAAACAAATAAATAGCTACAACTAGGATTCCCATAATAGTCATCTATACAAAGGAAAATTTATTTGTGGTTCATCTAGCTTTCTTTCTAAGAGAAAAAAGAAACAGTTTGTATTGGAAAATACATTCTCCAATTCCTAACCCAATAAAAAAGGAATCCTATAAATCAAAGATGCAAGACACAACATAGGGATCCCCCAGCAGTCAGTTGTATTCAGCCCATAGCCTCTCAAAATGAGATCATGATGCATTTGGGATTTGATTAAGAAAAATTTTCCTAGCTTGGATATTTTCACATATATTTGGTTAGATGACATGTAACAACAAAAATAAACTATATATGATGATGTACATGGAGGTGTTATTGGTGGCCATGACTCTTAGTTATTTCTTTTTATTCTTGTATATTCCAATAAGCATGCTCGCAACAACGAGATGTGCATTTCTATTGTCTCTCTCTTAACTTAAGAAATTCAACTCAGTCAGATATGCTTAGTTAAAATAAGAGTAGTTATAGTAGCATAGAAACTATTCTAAAAAGAATAAATAAATATCTTGGAGATGACAACCACATGATTGAGGTTGGAATTAATATTAGAATATATAAGTAAAATATGTTTAGCTGTAATCAGGAAGCAAGAAAAAGTATGAAGAAATTTTCAAGCTAGTGGTTTGATTAGCATGGTAAGGATTCGGCGGCCAAGGCATGACTTCAGGTTTGCTTAGGTTTTGATGTGATGGTTTCAAGTACATCAGATAGCTAAATATTAATATAGTGGCTGTGTGGTCCAAATGAAAGAGAGCTGATGGTCGCAACAAAAGAAAAGAAACAAAAAAAAAAAAAAAAGAAGAAAAAAAGAGATATAGCTAATGGCCTCCATTTCAACAGGCACCAATTCCTTGTCATCAACTATCTACAGCAAAGGAATTGTTGTTGAGCCTATGACCAAAGTATGGGACAGTAATGTAATAAATACCACCATTTTTGTAACAACCCAGAGCCTCATCCAAAATGGCTAGTCGGAAAGTATTATTTGGGTTTCTTGATTCTGTATAAGTATCCAATACCAGCAAATAACTGATGTGAGACTAAACACACGTCCGGATCCTCACATACTCCTTCTGTTCAAGTCCTGACGCCCTTATCAGAGTAAGGGTTCAAATTCATTCAAATCTAATCACAAACACCACGTTTGGCCCGTGGTCAATCTCAATGGATCCGTGCTACAGTGTCCTCTAGTCCACATAGGTTATGGGCCAGGTCTGCTCTGATACCATTTGTAACACAACCCAGGACCTCATCCAAAATGGCTAGCCGGAAGGTATTATATGGGTTTTCTTGATCTTGTATAATTATCCAAAATCTACGCAGCAAATAACCGATGTGAGACTAAATACACGTCTGCATAGGGTCCTCATAATTTTGGCCAATATGAGTGAAAGCTGTGTCCACCCATGCTTGTCAGATGATTTTTTTTTTTTTTTTTTGGAGTGGAATGCTTGGCTGGAAATTAAAGAAGTAAGACATAATTTTGAAGCCAACCTTAAAAAGTATAATCTTTTGAATACAATAAACTGAACCAGTCTGGCTTGCCATGCCTACCAACCCTTCTTCCTTCTAGAAGCCAGCCCTAAGGGAGAAGGGAGACGACAACAACAACAACAAAAAAGAGTTTCTCTTCCTGTTTCTTGTCCTCTTTCTTTGAGATATCATCCAAGAGGGAGATGGGGTCCAAGTCCATCTCCTCAATTTTTCCATGGGGTAGGTAGCCAACCCTTCTATTCTATCATGGCTATAATTCTTTTGGATCGACTCAGCTTTCTCATTTGATGTGGACCATTTATTGGCTCTCTAGCTAGATATAAAACGCAAGAATTCTTCCCATGATATTTGCTACACTAGGAGGGTTTCTTTTGCACACAGAAGTAACTGGAAGAAGTATATAAATTTGTATATTTATCCTTAAAAAAGTTATAACATGGAAATCTCACAAAAAGAAGTTACAAAATTTCCAATGTCGCATACAGTACGTTAATGATTAGAGCAATCAAGGATACACATTTACTATATATCGTTCCGTTGGAATAATATTGCCTAAAAATTGCTATATATTTGTTATCTAAAAAAATAAATTGAAATAAAAAAACTTAATATCTACAAAACCTTTCTCCAAACTCATCGATGCATGTCATGCACACTACCTTAAAGCTACAATTTCTGAGGTATGCGATACCATACATGGTATGCGTACATATACGGCACAATTGAGCCAAGCGTGAGCGCGCGTGGTTACCATCCCAGTCCCACAAAGTCTGATATTGGCTTTTTGGAAAAAAAAGTTTTATTTAAGTAGAAAAACTTGCTTTCACGTATTCGATGTGGAACTAAAAAAGAATGAGCAGAGAATAAGATTGGTTATACCCTCTCCTTCATTCAAGTGTACGTTCTCTCGTAGATTTTTGCATCAAAAGGTGGTGAATGGCACCCTATAGGTATCTCTTTTAGACATGACATGCATCACTCACCTTCTTTATGCAGATGCTTGTCCCTTCCTCTCTCGAGCATCTCTGAGTGCCATGAGTTATTGGATGCTTTCCTCCAATATTGTTCACTTTCGAGTCAAAAGGTGAACTTGGATAAATCCAGAGTCACCTTTCCACCCAGGCTTATAAGCATCTTCAACAACTTTTGGCACATCAACTTGGTATTATCTACTTGCTTATTCCTTGGATATACGACGATATATATGTATATTGTTTTGAATGAGCGTTCTGGATATATATTTTTTTATATTTAATTAATTGATATTGTTTATCTGATTATCTTTATCAATTATTATTTTATTTATATTGGTGTAGCTACTGGAGATTCTTATTGGACTGTAAAGCTCATATCCATCTATTGCATTTTTTTATTGTCACAAGATGCATGGTGTTGGATAGGTTGAGCATGGAGTTCGAACGCCGGAGTTGTTTGTTAGATGGTTAATTTTCTAATACAAGATGTATGAGGACCAGCCTTGTTGGGTCCGGCTGTTGGCCCGGCCCGATGCCAAAATACTGGTCCTGTTTCAAATCAAAAATAGGGCAGAGCTCTAGTAGAACTTGACGGAGGAGGAAGAGTTCTCCTCCACCACGAACTCCATCGGAGGCTAGGAGGAGCCTACCATCTATTTCTATTTAAGCCCTCAAGCTCCCTAGTTCTTTCTCATCGAAAGATCCTCGCATTTGTCAACGTCTTCTTCTCTTTTGTCTCCTTAGATTGCCGACAGCTTGGATTCATTATGCTCATCAAAATTGTAGCCAAAGAGCTCACCAAAGATTGAGGTAAGCCCCGATTCCTCTTCCTCTTCCTTCTCCTTGGTGGTAGGACCTCTTGCTGGTCAGATTCCTTTCGTAAATCGGCCAAAAAACGACCAAGAAAGCTACTATTTCACATTCCCTATTTTTCCGACATTTCTTTTCCTTTTTCCAGCCATCATCGTTGCCGCCTCTTGACACTAGACCTCTGTTCAAGTTCCCCAACCTCCCATTGACCATTCTCGGTGGAACCATTGCCGTCGGTGAGCAGCCAATGGTCAAAAACGATGAAGAAAGCTCTAGTGCCCCTATTTTCTAGGCTTTCCTCTTGTTTTCTCGTTAGTCAATTACCACCATTGGTTGTGCACCAACTTCGACCGTTCTAAGCTGCCTACACTACTGCCTGCACCACCTCGCCGGACCAACATAACCACAGCCATTGTCGTGGTCGTTTCTTCCCCTATTTTGCCAAGAAAGAAGAAAAGAAGGATGAGAAGAAGAAGGAAGAGAAGACTCGTCCTTCTCTTCTCTCTTCTATTTCTCTCTCTCTCTCTCTACATGAGCTGGAGCTCAGTAGAGGGTCCCAGGTTTTTACTTTGTGGACTTTAGATTGGCCTAAATAGGAGGTCCGGGACTAGCTCAGTTGTGACCTTTTAACATGTTGACCTTTACCCGGCCCTTGTTGGCATCCTAGCCATTGTTGGATTCCACTAGATCTTGCCATCCTCGATCACTATAAAGTATCTATATTTTGATTTGATCTTTGATTGAATAGAATGAACTTGACCAAACCAATCAGATTGTTGGGCCTTACCACTCGATTAGCCCTATCCTTCTTCATCCTTATTGAGCATGAAACCTTGTCTTCCTTTGTTTAGGATTGGAGTAAGCAGCAATAGTTATATCTTTAAATCGGGCATGGCGTCATTTCGCGTAACACAATTCGGATCCAAGTTGGCTCCGATTAGGAGGCCCTGAATCACCCCAGTATCCGGAGGGTATATCGGCCCAGTACTTTAGCTGTCAAGTATTCCTAGAATATGGTTACTATTAATCTTTATCACTTAAATCATATCTAATCTTGACCAATTTAGTCCACCTTGTTCAGACCGACCCATGCAGTCAGGTACCGCCGCCTGACCGATCTTGCCTCTCCTTCACCCTAATTTGGGCATAATATCGAATCTGTAATAGTATCTTAATTTTTAACTTTGCTTGGCTTTTAAGATAATGATAAAAAATAATTATATTTTAATAATATTAAAGCAGGCGACTCTGATCCGCCTAATTGAAGTAGGATTTTAAAGCGAGATGAGGTAAGTAACCTAATACTTCAAAGTGTGTTTTTGGTAAAATATTAATTAGTTTATTAAATTTGATTATGATATCTGTTTTACACTTGGTTAAACAGGTCAGGCATATTATTGTTACAATAGTAATTATTTTAAAATATGTTATGTGTTATGTTATAAAATTGAAATATATGATTGGAGAAATTATAAAATTTGTTATATATATATATATATATATTCAGCATGGCTATAATCTAGCCCCACCAATGTAGATTATTCGTTGGCTCTATCAACTTATAATCTAAGAACTAGTTTCGACACTGAGCCACCGGTGATTAGAATAGTGGTATCTGATATGTTGTGCATTTTGTATCTGACTCATGCCACGGAGTTATGTGGGCATGGCCTGATGTTAGATCTCTAGTATTAGTTTATAAAAATAATAATACATTTCAAAAGAGATATATGTATTAGTCAAAAAATATTTTTTTCCAGTCAGTATTATGCTCTTTAATTACCTATTTAATTGGCATGCTTAGACCCACTTTGTTATGTTGTATTACTTACTGGGCTAGTGTAGTTCATTATTCTGTCTTTTTTTTTTATTTTTCAGATTCTGACCAATGATTGCTCGAGACTTGGGGGAGTGCGCTAACAAGATATTCGCAATTACTAGACTTCTAGTTTAGAGTAGTTTAGTTTGAATGTTTTATTTTTTGGATTGAATTATAATAATTAATTAGCATATTTTTACTTATGTCATGTTGGAACAACTGATTATTAGAATGATTTTGTTTAGATCTTGATTAAATTAGTTTTTGAGAAATTATTTTTATTATTGCTTTGAGATTATTATGACTCGATTTGTAGCTTTGCATGTTTGCATGGCCTGCCCTTTAGGTATGCGGTGTCTGTTACACTCTAGGTTCAGGATGTGCGCCGAGCTTGGGGCATGACAAGATGAATATTTAAATTTTGTAATTAAGTAAACTTTACTATTTGATATTAATAGATTTACTTAGTTGGATTAATTTGGATAAACTTTATGATTAATTTGATTATTCTGGTGTTATTAGAAATTTTGCTCATCTTATAGATCTTACATAATGTATTGGATGCTTTCTTTTGGTATTGTTCACTTTCGAGTCAGACGGTGAACTTGGATAAATCCATTGTGACCTTTCCACCCAGGCTCATAAGCATCTTCAGTAACTTTTGGGACCTCAACTTGGTTTTATCTTTTCGCCTACTCCTTGGATATAGTTCACATTAAAGCTAGTTTTATCTTCTTGATAGTGGAAGTGCTCATCGATGGCTGGCTGTATAACACTTAAGAAAGCTGCTCAAAATTGTTGATCATAAATAATAATATGCTAAAATTCAAAATCTCAATAACATTGTATTCAACTTTGAGAGATATACCTATGGAAAACATATTGAATGTGATTCTTCAAATCACCTAAAATAATAGCGGCTTGATCTTCCCTTCCCTTTCCTTCCTTGTTCCCTCAAGTACAAATATCTTTCCATCCATCCATTATTTATCTATTTTTCTTTCTTTCTTCTTTCAGTTTAGGTGCGACAGGAGCAAAACAACTGAATCCATTGACGCAACAATTGCTTTGGCATTTCTATTTCTCTCCTTCCACAAGCAGGAAAAGAGACAGATTATCCACAAACTGTCATTTTAGCTTGGATTTTAGCTCCAAATAACCTTGTTAAGTTGACAGATGATACCTTATCTCCAAGAATAGAATAGCATAAAACTCAGCAAGGACAATATCAATTCTTTTTCATTACATTTGTGAAGACCCATGTGGGCATGTGTTTAGTCCCCCATCAATTATTCATTAGGTAAATCTTGTGTACTTAAACAGGATCAAACAACCTAAATAATACCTTCCGGCTAGTCATTTTGGGTAAGGTCCTAGGTTATTAAAAATGGTATCAGAGGAAACTTAGCTCATAACCTATGTGGACTAGGAGACACCGCAGCAGCACAGATTCATTAGGATTGACCGCGGGCCGATAATGGTGCTTGTAATTGGATTTGAATAAATTTGAACCTCTAGCCTGATGAGCATATCAGGGCTTAAATGGGGGAGTATATAAGAATCCATGGGAGCTTGTGTTTTGTCCTATATCGGTTATTCATTATATAGATCTTGGATACTTATACAAGATCAACGAACCCAAATAATATCTTTCGGATAGCCATTTTGAGTAAGATGTTGAGTTGTTAAAACATTGACCCCCATTAAAATCCTCTCTTTTGATGCAACCCATGCAAGATTTTTTTTCCCCGAATAATGGTGGGAGCATTACTTTGGGAAAGAGAGTTCAAACTTGAAATCTCTCCCCAACGGGCCAAGAGGAGAGAGGTGCCAACCATCTAGCAGGAGTCCTATTAGTGCTATTAATCTTTTCCGGCAATTTTCCCGGGTCACTAAGCTATATTAATACTGTACTATAAAGTGGGTCGGGCCCTTTGGGACCATGAATTTTTCCGAGGCATGCAATATTGTTTGATTCACAAACAAAACTTTATTATATACAATCATCAACATTGCTAGTTTTGGAAAGAAAAACATGCACATAGCAATTTCTCTGGCTTTTTTCCTTTCATATATATGAACTATCCCCCCTCAATTATGACACGGCATTTCTTGAAAGTTTCCACTGAAGGTATTTGAGATTCTTCTTGTTTCCCTTGGGAGAGATTCTTCCATATTGCAAGATACTTATTTTTCAACACACATATATTATAAAATTTATGCGTTGAAGCTTTGAATAGTCTTATCCTTTGTTTGATAAAATTTTCAATAGGACTGCTTGCTGCTACTGATTGGATTGATTTCATATACCCCTATATCAATACATGATATGTTGCTAGAGCTAAGATTATAGCTATGCATTGGTTGCAATTATTCTGATGTTGCCTTCTCCCATGCATGTTCATTTTATATGAAAAGGCATATGGTCATGTCAATTAACATACATTCTTTTTCTTCTCCAAGATGTGACATGTCTGGATTTTCTAGTATCTTGTTGATTCACTGCAGTTTTTCCCTAATTTCAAATCTTGGCCTCGGCAGCTAACCTGACCAATGGACTTCTTGTGATGAAAGGATGGTGACCCATCAAGTTGATTAAACAAGCATTCAACTTAGGACTACATCCCATAGTGCATATAAGCTAAGCTAATTATAACAGTGGGGTATCATCTATAATTGCATGTGCAAGGAGAAAAAAATTGATTGGCTTTTTTCAGAATCAGCATTAACCCTGCGTTGGTCGGTGTTACGAGAGGAAGGATGGGTGGCCCCCATCTACAGTTTGGATCAAAAAAAATTAAGAAGAATCGATGCAAAGAAGAGATTTGTTCATCCACCCTTGTCCACCAATTTGCATCCTTCCAAATTGAGAGGATGAAAGAAAGAATAAATAAAGCATATAAGCAATAGGTTTCTACATTGACAAAATTATCCTTCATTAACTTTTAGACAAAACCCTAACACTATTTCTATTTTTTATTTATATTTACTATTTTTTAGTTAACTATTTATATAAAATTAATTATTTAAATTAAATTATAAATTAGTTAGTTATTTATACATTAGAACAGCAACTCTTTTAGCAAATCCTGTTCAACAAATCCCATGCTTAAAACGCAAAAAACAAGTGAAGCTCGATACACCACATATTAGTCAACGAAATCCATGGCACCAAAAAGTTCGTCATGAAAGAATAAACACAATTCAGAACAATAAAGATGGTCCCATGTCTTATCAGCTTCAGTGGAATCAGCATTCCACAAAACGGTCATGAATATTTTCAGCACTCGTGCAAGAACCCAACATCATAATTTCACATAGGAAGCTGATCTTTAAATTTCCAATGACAGAGGTGCAACACAGCCACATGATAATTCACAAATCTGAATGAGTAAATACTTAAGAATATTAGTTTAACAATTGCAAAGGTTAATTTATGGTTATAATTCCACTAATGGAAGAACTTGTATTAACACTGCAAGACAGAATAAACTTGACATCTTAAGCAGAGGCAGCCAAGGATTCGATCAGAAGCTGGTAGCCCTCAGGCACCATTGCTTGCCTCTGTACACACTCAGCCAGTGCCGGAACGTCAGCGTTAACATCTAAAAACCTGGAAAGAAGAAGAAGCAAGTGAAAGTCAGAGATTCGTTGCACAAAAGGAAGGTGCTTTGTCCTATCCAGGTGGTTCTTCAAAGCCTTCAGTGTTGTAGTAGTAATTCGGTTCTCTATAGGAAAACCAGATGACAGTGATCCCTGCATTTCAAAATTGGGGGTGCAAAGAGATTAGCGGTTTTATGTTAAAAAGACAATCAATGAGCAATATCTGCACATACTTAAGAAGCATTCATTGAAGTAAGAATTGGATGAATAAAGCAGTATCCATCTTTTTTTTTTTTTTTTTGAAAGTAAAAAGGTGGAGTCCTCACTATTATTTGCATTTTACACTATCAATTTACTTAACCTACTATGATTTGCAATTTAAGCAACAGATCTATCAGAGTAGTGCAAATGTCAAAGCATCTTCTAAATATTAGTTCTAGACACCAGAAGTTCCTAGTTAACTTGTTGAATAAATGAAACACTCTGCTACCACCAAAGGAGCAGTAGTGGTGGCTCTTTTCGAAGGTGATTGGTGTTAATCAATGACAAGTTTAGGAAAGTATCCAACTTATGCAAGAATAGCTAATAAACATAAGAATCTTATATCTCTGCATTCAAAAAAGTTACACAAACCAAGAAGACACAGAAAATACATGATTGGTAGGAGTGCACATCAGAATGAAGTGTTGGTCAATTTGGTGATGAAGAGAAATAAAAGCAATTGCAGATGTTCAGAGGATGTTTTAGAATATTCTGATAACGCTGAGAATAATGCAGATGTGCTTTTGCAAGTTTAATATAATTGCAGATTATGAGCTTCAAATAATCGGTCAAGGGTAGTTTGAGAAAGGTTAAGAAAGTTATAAAATGGTGTAAACACCAGTCATGCCGTCGATATTGTTCCTTCTCAGAAAAAGTTGACAGAGTATGACCATTTCTGGCCACAATAGAGATGCCGTCCCATGCTAGCTCACAAATATTGCCCCACCTTTCTATCATCATATAAGACATTTTTTACAAAGGAATGCAATAGAAAGTTTAAATTGAACTGTCACCCATTCTATCACTACCTCTACTGATAGAAATGAACTCTTGACATTCCATCACCATCTCCACCCAACTCTCCGAATCTTAAACATCATATCACATTCTGTAAGAAATAATAAAAACATGAAGGCAGTAAAAAAGCTAGACCCCTACCAAGTCAGCGGGAGTTGAAGAAAGATGCCACCTAAAAAGCTAGCAGGTTCCACCTAGATGCTCTGGCATCCCCAGTGCATAGACAATTGCTGCTTTCGTGGGTCTCGAATGAGGCGGCAGCCCTAGTGCTTAAGTTGGTGCCTAAATGGCCCATGGTGCTCAAGCTGCAGCTTTGACCCTGACCCATAAGCACAATCCAGTTACTCTTTTTGTGAAATTTTATCATGATGATAATCAACCCTCATTTTGCTACATTTGCACCTACAACCGACAGACTCTAAAGAGAAACTTCATGAGATGTAGAAAGAAGATGGGCATCCATATTTTAATTGTCTTATACATGCTCTCTAATTAGTCAGTACTCCCTCCTGATGCTCTCCAAATAATGTTTTTACAGAATAAATCCAGAAAAATATATAAAACTAAAACTGTGACTATATTTATTCAAACTAAATCAGTTAACAAGATCGCAACCATAAAGGAAATACTCTTTTTTCTCCTACTCTACCTCCTTAAAACTGATCCTATTGCTTTGGAATCTATATCTTCTAACATAACTTACACAACTTCCATAAGCTCTAACAAATGTTATGAAATTGATAATTCAAGCACCCACCTAGCTTCCTAGGTAATTTGCCTAGACCTTTACAAAGGTCACCGCCTAGTACTATTATCTCGTCAGTTGGACAACCTTGGCAGGAGGGAAGTCAAAAATGTAGACAATCTGAGCAACGGTCAAAAGGTTTTTTGTGTAAAAACCCTCCTACACATTCAAATTTATGTAAATACCCTCCAAAAATTGATATTTGCACATATACCCTCATAAAACACTTGTTTTGCATGTATACCTTCCTTTTTCCTTTTTGGCATGTGTACCCATAAAAAATGAGCAGTTTAAAATTGAAATGACTGAAATACCCTTAATGTGTAGATGTGCAAAAAAATATAGGGGTATATATGTAAGTAGTAACTTTAAAATAATATTTATGCAATTTCTCATATTTAGGAGGGTATACATGCAAAAAAAAAAAAACCAGTATAAAATTGCACACAACAATCACCTAGTAATAAACAAAAATCCCCTAAACAAGGATCACACCACAGCCATAGTCTGATACCTAGAATAAATCACTCAATGTTCGAACTAATGGAGTTTCACAAAAATGGGGCTAAAGTTGCAGGGTGCAATTTTTAATGTGTAAATTCAATTGATCTTCCACATTCTAGCAAATAGAAATTCTCTTTTAATATCGAAATTACCATGCCTTATCACACAAGCTATCTAAACCATACTCAAAGAAAATAATCCCAACAATCTGAAATCAAAACCTGATAAATAAATTATGATCGAGATATCCTTAATTCCACGTAAAGTTGCTTAGACTTAGATATGGATCATTTAGGTTTAACTAAAGATAAGAAAACCAACCAACGTAAATCACAGCCTTCCTAATCTGGAAAGCTTTCTAAATCGAAGACATAAATTTTAACTCTCAAAATAGTGTTATAACATCAAAAGAAACATAGGCCAAAGAATTGTTGCTACACTTATATCAACTGCATACGAACTCAAGTACATTGATGAATACCATGGTCATCAACTTTGTACTATGAATAAGTATACCGAATGTTAGTTATTGGTGCCATGTATACTACAATTCTTGTATCAAAATGACAATCAATTGCGATTTGAGTAAGGTTTTGAATTTTTGTAAAACCAATACATTTTAGTGAAAATTCACACCTTATTAAAAACTATGAATTTTGGGAGTTGCTGTGGTTTCAACCGGGTCTGGCTGAAGCCATATGTTTTTACTAGCTTGGCAAGTTTTTCGTGGATTCAAGCAATTCCAATGGAAATTCCATTGAAACCAACCAGTAGGTTATGTTTAAAGCATCAATTTTATATATGTGGGTCAGTATTTTCTTTTTGTTAACTCCAACCTCTCTAAAACTTCAATTTTCTATGTCTTCAAGAGATCCTTAACATTTGGGGGCAAGATTCCAAGATTTTTAGAGCAAAGTTAAATACACCTATATTTTCCCTTTATTATTGGGGGCAAAAATGTTTCACAAAAATTAGTAAAAGAATCAAAATACAAGTTTATTTATTCATGAAAAAATGAATGAAAAGTTTTGGACACATTACACATTTCAACACGTACATAAGTAAGCTCTTATTATATTTCACAAAATCTTAGATTTAGGGAACAATATATCAAAAATAATCAAGAAATTATTTTTAATTCCTTTCAATTAAAAACTGAATTAGGATTTTTTTAATCTAAATTGTATATTTGCATATGATAATATTCTCACCATATGAACATTTTGGTTGAAACTAAATCATGTTCTTTTAACATGAAAGCATATGTTTGGTGTCTAAGATTCTCGACAGATATATATTATACTTTAAATTGATGGATAATATATTTTCTAACTAGCATTAGTTTTTCTTCATTCTTTTTTCTTTTCTTGAGACAAAAAACTAAACTCTATTATGATATTTAGCATGTTTTCTTTTTAATTTTATTTTCTTTTTCTAGACTGTTCCTGATTTGTATATTGTATCTTTTAGATTTAATTATTAATTCTATACACAAAACCCTATATTTGTCATATTCAACAAAATCAAAAAATCATTTGGCACAGCCAAAACCCGATTATTGGAAACTTGGAATATAGATAAGCATGTGTTTTGTTGAAGAAATTGATGGCAATCTTTTGAAATCCAGGCAGATCAACCTGTATACCCATCTCCCAGGATGCAGCAAGTCAGGTTGACTGTAAGTTTGTAACCCTACTCATCTCATTGACCAATGAAATTCAGCTGCTTGAACTGCCCAAGTCAACCAAGTTTTTTGACTAGCTTAGTCCAACTGTTTAAAGCATGGAAAGTTAAGGGAGAAGTTTAGGACTTCCATCTCCTCACTTCAAGCACTACACATACTGCCCATGGAGAGCCACTGATATCTCTAGTAGTGAGAAGTGGAAGCCCTCCATTGCCTTCACCAATGCCAACAAAAGATGATAACCAAGCTACTTTGAGCAAGGTAAGCATGCCGACGCCTCAACCTCACAAGCTCTCATACATCTCAGCCTATTTGTTGAAGGCACAAAAAAAAGAGAAAAATTGAGATATTGTTTGGTGTGAGGGAGTGGTTTCTTCTTTTTTTCCTTTATTTTTTAAGAGAAGGAAAGGTAGTGTTTGAAAAAAATCCTATTCATACTTTTACCTTGTAGCAAGGTTTGCCGTTTCAATACTGAATCCCGAATCGATGCCATCCACTATAGTGTGGATACACGGTACGATACGAGACGATGAGGCGTACTGAGTGTCGGTATGGTACGAACATGCATACTGATATGGTATAGTACGGTGTCGTCCTGTACGGCGAACCTTGCCTCGTGGTGTTTGGGAAGATAGCTTGGGTTGGGGCTATAATGGTTCTTGGATGGCACCCACATGAGGACAACTATTTAGGACATGGCTTGATGGTCATCATGATGTTAATCAAGATATTAATAAAAACAAAAACACAATGATTTTGGATCTGATGACTAAATCAAAAGGAAAAAAAGCTTTTTTAATCTGAAGAGAAATAATGAGATGGCTCTCTAGGCAATAGAAACCTAGTAGTCAAGCATCTTGACCCATAAGTAAGATCAAAATAGAATCTTTGCGATTGTGTGAGATGCATCAAGTGACAAGATACAATTCAAGGACCAGAAAGTGAAACATCATGGCAATGTCACTATGAATCAGGCCAAGGTTGTGAACATGCTTTAGCAGTTGTACACTGAGATCTGCTAGGATCTGCTTTGTTTACTTGGATGACTGCCCAGGCAGCCAAACAAGTGCCAAGAGTTAAATAGAAAGCATTTTATATTTTTTAGCAGTTTTATAGCTTTTGATTCAATTAAGATACACTTGGTAAAAATGACTATATCAGTTTACTTCTTAAGAATCTGTTCATATATTATCAATATATTTACCAAAAAAACTATGGACAGCAGTAGTATGAACTTATGTATTTTCGTTCTTGCTAAATTTTCCTTTTAACAATTAGTATGCATAAAAATTATGTGATTATCACATATCAATGTACCTTCGCAGCCAAATCCAACTAAATCCATCACACAGAATTTCCACATTTTCTTAAAAAAAAGATATATTTAGGTAGTCAGATCACATAAGTTGACTGATTTGCACATATGAGATGACTTTATGAGTTGCATGGGATATGCGTGTGGGTGAGTTAACTACATAAGGCACCACTTGGGGATTAACTAGACACTAGGCACCTTAACGGTCAACTAGGTGACCACTGGGCCAAAACCAAATTATGTAGCAATCTCCTGGTTGATAGGACAGCCTAGGTACTTAAGTGGATGTTCACAGGTGCTTAGGCTGCTCTGCTTGACAATAATCAGCAAGGCATTATATAAGTTGAACACGTTTCAACTTATTGCAGCTTCTTTAGGTTTGCAATCTAAAAAGATATCCTAAAAGGAGCATTGTTCTTTCTCAAAACGACGTCATGCTCGCTTTTGGTACTCCGGAAAAAAACAAATCTTGATCGAACCCATATAAATGCTAACAAAATAGTTTTCGCATATTTTATTGGCTCAGAAACCTTGGTTTACCTGTGTCGATGCAGCTTATTTGTCCAAAATCTCGGTACTTGAAGATGCAAGATGGAAAAGAGATGTTAAACTAAACTCTATTACCTCTAGACTAGTTTACCGTATATTCTTCCTGTATTCCACCCTTAAGCATCTATGAGGCTCTTAAGCAGAGCCCTGATGAAGACACACCACCAGGATGGTTAGCATTGCACTAATGAAGTTGATGGAAATAGACCACTATAATAAAGAACTTTGGAGAGTTCATCACTAATTCAAAACTTGTATTTAATGCTTTGAAGTTTCAGGAATGACTGAGTTCCTTAAAGCTCTACACATGAATAACTCGGATACACCAATTACAAACATCTACATGCAAAATAAATAACTATGTCATCACATATCAACTAATATTCTACAATGAACAACTATTAATAGCAATACATAATTACATATAGACAAATATAATGTTTCTTAGAACCAAGCTTTTTGAAAATGTGTTATTCTTGATATTTGATTTCCCTAATAATGTCAATGACAGTTGTTTTTGGAGTGGTTAATACTGCATAGTATTTGTATTAAGATATGACTTGGGCACAAAAAAGCATATTCAAGTCGATTCAAAAGGTATGATGTGATTACAAGAATCACAACTACCAAGCTGAGAGTTTTCCTAGCACATTTTTCTGGTGCATAACAAAAGTATCAACTCATATCATTATGTATCTTTTCACACCAATGTATGTCATGCATCTGTTACATTTTGTAGTTAACTGATTTTGGCACCATATAAGATACATAAAGCTTTGATTGCAGCAATCAAATGTGAGACAAAGGTAAAACATGTTTGAAACTATCATGGTAATTGTGATCTAGTAACACGAAGGCTAGTGATTCTTGAAACTGTTATCATCAACATCTAAACTGATATGGTCCACTCATCAAGAATTCATATGGCCAATGCATACATACGTAAAGGGCATAGAGTCGTGACTCAAAGATTATGAATCATATGTTTTCAAATTTGACATCAAAATCTTTCTAAATTTATAAAGATTTATATGACCATAAAAGTATGCTAAAGAATTTGCTCCTTGTATCTCAAAATTATGTAATTGAAGCATTTGGCATCCTCTGCAATTGTTGACACTCTAAACACTCACGGCTACATGTGAAATTTTCATTATAAACAATAGAATTCTTTTTTAAAAAAATAAGCACAAACACATACAAATTAGCAGCAGGATAATGATATAAGAGCCCAACGGACCTGGTGATCTGAGATCTTGACAGGCACCAAGAAGAAGTCATTGTCGACCTCCCTCACATCCTTCCCTCCAACCACCACGTCCTTCTTCATCCTCGACAACCTGGGATCATCATCCTCGCCGAACTCCGTCACAAACCACCCCTCCTTGAACAGCCGGACACACGTATCGCTCATCTGGAACGCCTCGAAGTGCACATCGGCCGCCCCGTCCTCGCCAACTTCCAGCTTGACGACCGCAGTCACCCACTCCGGAATCCCCCCCTCGGCGTGGAGCTCAGCGGCCTGCAGCACCTCCCGGCCGGACATCGTGTACTCCCCCGTACCGCCCTTCCGGCCGACGGCCTGCGTGAAGATGAAGCCGACGCGGCGCATCCCGAGGCCGGCGGCAATGGCCTCGACGAAGGCCTCCTCGTCGGGGTCACGGAGGAGGGCGAGGGCCTCCTCGGTGCCCTGCTGGGGGGGCTCATAGATGAAGTCGACGGCGACGGCGCCGCCTTCGGATACGCGGCCGTAGAGGAAGCCGCCGCGCTTGACGGCGAAGGCTAAGGTCTCGGCAACGTAGAGCTGGAAGGCGTGGGCGGCGTCGCGGTCAAAGGAGGCAACGGAGCAGTGTGGGGTTTCTTGACGGGAGACGCGGATCTGGCGGGCGATGAGGTCGTCCATGGTCATCTTGCGGCCGAAGGAGCCGGCGGGGGTGAGGGGGGCAGGGGGAGGCCCGGAGGAGCGGGATACGCCGGAGTAGGAGAGGTAGACGACGGAGCCGTGGAAGAGGCCAAGGGAGGAAAGAGGGGCGGAGCGGTCGGAGAGGGAGGAGGCGGCGGCGGCGGCGGCGGCGGAAGGGGCGGGGAGGAGGAGGTTGCGGTCGAGAGAGAGCGTCTGGGCGGCGGCGGGGACGCCGAGCTGGGACTCGATGAGGGAGTGGAGGGTGGCGACGGTGGCGGCACCGCCGTCGGGGACGGTGACGCGCTCCTGGCCGTCGCGGCTTTGGACACGAATGATCATCTTCTTCTTCGCCGCTTCGTCTCCTCCTCCTCTCTCTCGATCGAAATCAAAATCGGAAGCGAAAAAAAAAATAACAAAAGAGAGGGAGGAATACTTTCTGGGCAAGTAGTCCAAGCAATAATACCGCCGAAAGAACAGATGAGAGAGAGAGAGACAGAGAGAGAGCCGGGGGAGGTAAAATGTTTTATTGGAGGGTGGGGGGGGGCAAAAGGAAAAAGGTCTCGTATTAGGACACAAACTTTCTCATGGGATAACAATATAACATCCCATATTTTTAATATATATATATATATAATTATTTTTCTATCAGCTGAGAATTAAATTATTTTTTTAAAAAAATATTTATAAGTTTTTAGATAGGATGAAATAAGTTCTTTACTTTATTAATAGTATAATAAATTTTTCATAAACTTTGCTAATATAAGCCACACAATAATCTACCTTTTTTTCATAATTAATCAAAAATCACTTTTCCATCATTATATCATATACTCAGGTATTAATTTTAGAGAAAAAAAAATATTCTAATGAGAAACAAATTTTCTTGCAAACCGAATAAGTTCATAATCTCTATTTTTCATGGTTAGTATAGGTTTAACACTCTATGGGTGAAGTAGAAAAAGTGTTTTGGTTTATTGGTTCAGTTTAATGCTGCTATAAGTATGATCTAGAGTTTTCAATTGTCATATTTTGCTTAAGTTATAGTGTTGGGGGAACAGCTGTAACCGAATATCCCTCCGAGCAGGGAGCCACCGAGCGCCCCTCCGAGCAGGGAGCCACCGAGCGTCCCTCCGAGCAGGGAGCCACCGAGCGTCCCTCCGAGCAGGGAGCCACCAAGCGTCCCTCCGTGTCGTATTCTCTCACCGTACGCCCCCCCGCTCTCAATGATCAGCGTGTACGACAATGACAGACACTTCGTCTACGCAACAATTAAAGCGTATGGCTCTCCCAAACGTCGAGTTCACCCAACAATTAAAAGGGTATGGCTCCTGTTATCTACGGATATCTAGTTTTATACGGCAGCCCTGCTCGGCCATAAATGC
>JAOXJJ010000139.1:8732106-8751737 GCA_025769935.1 Phoenix roebelenii
ATCAAGGAGCCCAAATAATATCTTTCGACTAACCATTTTAGATGAGGTCCTTAGTTGTTACAAACCTAGTCAATGAGTTAGTTACCTTCTCGAATATATGGAATATTTGTACCTATTGAAAATGTCATCTGATTCATTAGCCTGAAGTAGAAAAGAATTATATCTGCTAGCATATCTCACATCAACCATGCAATAGCTCTATTGGAGTCACCTTCTATATAAACTCTTCTCCCCATCTTCACATCTTTTTCTTCCTCTTTTTTTCTTATCCTCCTCTCCTCTTCCTCATGAAACTACATCCCTTCCTAGGCTATCATCATTCTATATTGGACCTTCTACCCATGTATGTTGGCCTAGAGTTGGACATTACATTCATTGCGTTATGAGCCCTCTACTGCCATCTTCCTCAATTTTTCTTATCTTTTTCTTCATCAGGACACTATCCCCTTCCTTTGATGATATTCCCATCACCTCCTAGAGTTTTGGCAACTCCAATTTTTTCCCATGAAGGAGAAGAAAAGAAAGAAGACACTGGCTATCGTGGTCTTAGCTCATGCACGTGGAAAGCAACCCTGTCCCATCTAACCATCGCCGAATACCTTTTCTCGAAATCCAACCCTCATAATAAAAAAGAAAGAAACATTTGATGGAAAGAATTACAAAATATTAAAAAGCAATCATCTCATTGTTTGGAATGTGTTGATTTCATGCACAACGAAGAGCTTATACAACAACTCAAATCTTAATTAGTGTTGTATTTTTGAATAACATTTGCACAGATTCGTTAAAGTGCGATTTTAGAAGTATATTTGGTATCATGATAAGTTTGCAGAGATTTTAAGTAAGCTTGTAAATTTATTAAGGTCTGATTTTTGGATTGTCTATGTAAAAAGGTTACGTAAAGTGACTAACACCCTTTAACTAGCATGAAAAAACAAAAAGCGTACTTGGGTTGCAAAGGAAACTTGCAGTCAAATGAAAATGATGGCTTTTTTTTGTAAAATGTATTTATCTTGTCTATCCTTTTCATTTGTTTCACTAAAGCAAATGAAAATGAAACAACCAAAAACTACAATACACTTGTTATCTAATATAAAATAAAAAAATATAACTTTGAAATCACAACCATTCATGCTACTTCTTTTACATGATTGGCATGCACTCAATTGTTGGAATTTGTAATGATGGCCGTCTAACATGCCAATTGTTCCTCATGGACACTGTAAGCTAACGTGACACACTTTCAGAGTAATGCTAGTTAAAAACATAAATAAAATCATCACCAAAAAAAATAAATAAATTATCTCAAAAAATAAAACATCAACATAGCTTACTCATAGCATACTAAACTTGCATTTGCCAGGAATGGCCTCTATTTTTTCCTTGCTCATCCGGTCAAGAAAAAAAAAATCAAAAAGTAGAATTTTTGTCTCTCCTTCATCCGCTATAATGAAGAAAGAAATTGCTAATGCTATCAAAGTTTTAAAATTCTATGGAGCAGAACTATTCTATTTTTTCATAGAATTGGATGCGTTGCCATCCAAATAGAACTCGATGCGTTGTCATTCCATTGTATTTCGGGATAGAAGATATCTTAAGATGTGTCTACCAAGATGTTGGGATAATAATAGAATAACTCTATTCACGACGAGATGATATCTAGTTTGGATGCTTTGAAAGGTGCCTCGTCGAGACTTGAATCTTTGATCAGAAGTATTTGGGGGCTGTTGGGGGCATATATTCATCGCCAATGTCGAACCCTACATTCTGTTATTATGCCACGAAGATGCCACATCATCGTATGGTTTTTTATTTGCGCCATGTCACTTTTCAGGTTTGTTTTTTTCTTTTTGTCTTGCACGAGCGTGTCATATTATACGAGTACAAATATATCTAATAAAATTTGAAAATAATATATCATTAAATGCCTTAGGTAATTTCGTCTGTAGGATTTATAAAATAGCATCGGAAAGATTGATCATATAAGCAACCATCCAAGATATCTCGAATCCCGTCCCACTCGGGCTTCCATGTGGAACCTATCACCGTTGCTGGGTCACCTTCAAAAATCATAAAGCTGTTTGTTCTCGACCGTCCCATGTGGTCATCTTTACGAAGGAACCGCCCCCATCGAATTTTGGATCGAGAATATAGCTCCATTTCCTCTCCGTCGCCATCTCCTCATCTATCAGCATCGGGAGGCGGAAACTCACCTGAAAAGCCCGACCTTTAGCTCCCGGCGATTAAAATTCCGAGCCCTAATCTCCTGGAGCCGCAGCGAATCGATCAATCCATCCGTTGGTAATCTCTCCACTCCATCTTATCTCCCATCGGCCTTCACTTTGGCTTCTACTTTTGCTATTAATTTGCTCGTTTTCCCCCGTTTCCTCAAAAATTAAAGACTGTTTTCTCAGTTTCTTTTTTGGCTAAATGAACTTAATAAACCGAAAGATTGGTGGGAGTTGCATAGTTTGAAGCTAATTCCATTTATGTTCTATTGTTGTTTTTTTTCTTCCGGATATCTGTATGATTTCTCCAATTTCTAGAGTGCTTTGCCCTTGCTGATACTCAAAAAAGAAAAAAATAATAATTTTGAAAGCAAATCGATGTGCCCCATTGATAATCAGGTTTTCAGGAAATTTGATAGGTTGTTGCTGATACTTGAAAACCCAAATTTCATGATGAAAAATCAAAATCTTCTTGTCGACACTCGAGAAACAAATTATGAGGGAAAAAAAGGACATTATTGCATTCTCTTGACACTAAACAATCTAATTGCTGTTCTCTGCAGGGTTTTGTGTAGTCTTCCGAGAAAATGAATAGGCTCAATGGTCCTGCCCGTCTCATGATTGTTTCGGATCTTGATCATACGATGGTGAGGTCTAGATTCAGCCTCATCCGTTGCATGGATTCAATTGTAACGATGTCCCTTTGATGTCACCGAAGTTCTTTTCTCTTTGCAGGTTGATCATCATGATCCTGAAAATCTCTCCCTGCTAAGGTTCAATGCATTGTGGGAGTCCCTTTACCGCCACGATTCTGTGCTTGTTTTTTCGACTGGTCGATCACCTACACTTTACAAGCAGCTAAGGAAAGAGAAGCCCATGCTGACACCAGACATAACAATCATGTCGGTTGGTACGGAGATAACATATGGTGAATCAATGGTGCCCGATGATGGCTGGGAGAATGTTTTGAATCAGAAATGGGATCGGAACATTGTTATTGAGGAAACATCAAAGTTTCCGCAACTGTCATTTCAGGTAAAATCATGTAACTTTTAGTCTTTTTATGTTGTTCTTTTGCATTATATTGTCGATGAGCTTCTGATCATGTTAGAATTTGGAGGTTGATTTATTTGAAAAATGCATGTGCAGTCAGAAACGGAGCAGCGACCCCACAAGGTTAGCTTTTATGTTGACAAGGGGCGTGCTCAAGAAGTGATAAAGTCTCTTTCACAATGTCTGGAGAAACGTGGGGTAATACTACCTGAGACTGGAAGATGGCAATCTCATTTTATAGCATAAACATTTTCCTCGGACCAAAGATTTTTTTTTTTCCCTTTGAAATGCTGCAAAATTCCTCTAACTTGACACCGACCTTTTCTTTTGCTTTTTATTTTTCATTTTTATTGTCAATCAGTTGGATGTGAAAATAATTTACAGTGGTGGAATGGATCTTGACATATTACCTCAAGGTGCTGGCAAAGGACAGGCTCTTGCTTATTTGCTTAAAAAGTTCAAGTCAGATGGCAAACCTCCTGTTAATACTCTTGTTTGTGGTGACTCTGGCAATGATGCTGAATTGTTCAGTATTCCAGATGTTTATGGTGTCATGGTGGGTCGTTTGAAAGAAATTTGCTAGATTCTTCGATAGTGTAGAGTCTGCTGCATGAACGGATGTTATATCAATTTTACAATATTTACCCTCTTAAATTTCAGGTCAAAAATGCCCAAGAGGAATTGTTGCAATGGTACGCGGAAAATGCCAAAAACAACCCTAAGATAATTCACGCAACTGAAAGATGTGCAGCTGGTATTATCCAAGCTGTTGGCCACTTTAAGCTAGGTCCCAATACATCCCCGAGAGATGTTACAGACTTATCGTGTTGCAAGCCAGACAATGTCAGCCCTGCTTGTGAAGTTGTCAAGTTTTACTTGTTGTATGAGAGATGGCATCGGGCGGAAGTTGAAAAGTCGGAAAAGCATATCCAAAACTTGAAGACTGTTTGTGTAAGTATGATAATTATCAAATTTTCTCTCCTTTCTTCTTTTCTCACCGTACTTGTAGTGTATGCCTTTCAAGGATTGTCATTTTGTGTTTTCATAAAAAGAATCTTCTCAGATACATCTTTTGATGACCTACTGACCATTTAAGGAGTCGCCATTTTGACTCTTTGATAGCTTTATTAAGTTAAAGTTCATTTTTACAACACCCAATGGTTATGGCTAGTCATTTCTGGCTATTAAAACAAAATGCAATTATAGGTTTCTCCAGTGCATTAAAGTTGTGATCTTTCTGGGTATCCCATCTGCCTATCGGACAACTTGTATAAACTAATCACTGCCTATATGGGTTTGACAGCATCCAACTGCAATGGTTATTCATCCCTCTGGAGTTGAGCATTATCTTCAACAATTCATCAATGCATTTGGACCATGCTATGGTGATAAACAAGGAAAACAGTTCCGAGTGTGGGTTGATAAAGTTTTCACTTCACAGATCAGTTCAGATGCTTGGCTGGTGAAGTTTGATAAGTGGGAGTTGGCTGGTGAGTTTTAGAAATTTAACCGTCATTAATTAAGTTTGTGTTACTTGATCTTTATTTTTGACATATGACTTTTATGTAATTCTCATTTTCCATTTGAAACTATGAAGCTATATGTTTCAATTTTGTGCATAAACTATTCTCAA
This sequence comes from Phoenix roebelenii, assembly GCA_025769935.1. Taxonomy (NCBI): domain Eukaryota; kingdom Viridiplantae; phylum Streptophyta; class Magnoliopsida; order Arecales; family Arecaceae; genus Phoenix; species Phoenix roebelenii. The sequence goes on from JAOXJJ010000139.1 coordinate 8,737,021, forward strand.
GCCTTTACTAAATATCTAGCATCATGAGTAGGGGTAGATGGAATTTTTGAACCTATTTGGGAAAAGGTACTTATGTTTTGCAAGTACATGCAACCATATGCTTTCCCTTAAGATCAGCCTTTCACTGCTGAGTTGTATATTTGTGCTCTAGAAGAGGCTTATTCAATTTTTAATTCCTATTGGGAGGTAATCACCTTTTGCTGTCACATATGATAGGCATAAAACAAAATAATGCATAATGTATGTAGTAAGCAAAGAAGATATCATATTATAAAAGATAAAACTGGAAATAATAGTCAGGTTTGCTCATGGAAAATTTTCTAGTATAAAATCAAATTTCCTGAAACTGACTCAATATATTTGATGGATCACTCTAAACCAAAGCCCATCCAATATATGCAAGACAAAATTAAAGAAATAAAAGTAATAAATAATATAAAATTTAGCTACAACTAAGATACATATTTGTTAGAGAAATTTATAGGAGTAGGGAAGGCAGTGAGGGACTTGTAGTAGGTGGATGGAGACCGTGTCTTGGTGTTGAAGGAAGGGAATTGTGGTGAGCTTGCACAGAATTTGGCGTCTTCTGTGTCTTGGTGTTGAACGAAGGGAATTGTGGTGAGTTTGCACAGAATTTGGCGCCTGCTGTACTTTAGTTTTGATGGAAGAGAAAAAGTCCATGTGGAGTGATCCAACAACTTCTATGATAGTTGTGCCATGGATATTTTTAGGACACATGGGATGATGTGTATTTTTTGGCTTTACGAGTTGAATGCTGATAACAATCCGACTTGGCAAACAATTATTATTTGAATTAGCGTGAACAGACAGACATTTTATTGGTAAGGAGGAGATCAATGACAATATTGGAAAATGTTTCATGGAAATGATCTAAAGAGTCCTAGTATCAAGTCACCAGCTTGATAATATGACTTAATCAGCTACAAGTATTTATGCTGTTTCTCTTTTCATTCTTTGGGCACTCTAGTAATCCTCATGTACCTAACATATATATGCATGCACGTATGTGTTTTTATGTGTGTGTGTGTGTGTGTACATGTCACTGTATGCAAGCATGTCAGCATGCATGCACATGTGCATTAATACATGCTTGGGCATGCTCGCATGTGCATGTGCATTTGCCTCTTGGTGTGTGTGCTGGTGCTTGCGTGCACCTATGCATGTGTTTTGCCATGGTGGGGGTGGGGCGAATGTTCTTTCTTCCCATATTTCTTTTTCGTGGTGCATGGGGAGGGCAGGGGGCTAATTTGAGTATCCATCCTTAGGGTGCTAGGCCTTTTTGAGAGTTGTGCTCTTCTTGAAGTTCAAAAAGTTTTCTAGGCATTAATAGGCGACTTTGTTCATGATTTGAAAGCTGCAAGCTTTTGCCCTTTGTACATTAAGTGGGACTAATTTGCCTCCGTGCTACATTAGCCTTGCTGATTTAGAAGGTTAACACAGATTGGTCATCATTTGAAATCGACTGCTGAAAGATGCAGCAAGCATACAAACATAATGCAAGGAACTATTAAACAAGCACATTTATTGGATTGCGGCCTACAGAGTTGAATTTGAAAGAAATAGTAGGAGCTTTAGAAAAAGTGCATGAGATCAGTTAAAAGGTAAAGGGAAAAATTTTAGGTGTTATATGACTCACCAACACAAACATACTGTATTGCACATTTTTGCAATTAGAACACAAATTGGTAGTAGCCATTGCCAATCTAAGCCGGCTTTTAACACTGGTGCCATTTTATGGCTGTGCTTAAAGGGTTATTGGAGTATACTGCTGTTCTATCTGTTCTATTTTCTCCTTTTTTTTCCTTTTTTTTTCATGTGACCCTGCCTCATCAGTACTGGTCCTCTTGTCGCAGATGAAGGGCCACAATGTTGTTTGACTAGTGTTCTTCTGAAATCAAAGGTAAACGAATTGCAAGAATGACTTTTTACTTTATATACTGTGTTTTATAATGTGTCTTTTCACTTTGACATATTGTGCTTCTATACCTGAGATGTCTGATTTGCATTATTTGTCAGCCTGAAAACCCAGGTGGCTTTGTCTGGCTGCATGTCCATCAGACATGGCTTGAAGGATATGCGGCGAAGGATCAACATGCCTGGGTGTTGTAGGTTATGCATTTTTCCCACTAACTGCGGGAGAATTTTATCTGATTAACATATAATAATTATGGACTAGAATAATGCTCTATTTTGGAGTCATTTTTTCCAGTTATGCTGTGTTGGAGCTGTTCAGAGAATTTTCTAATATTTCTTCAATTTGTGGATGTAAAGTTGCTCTTGCAATCTTATATTTTCTGAGGAATTCTGTGAGAATGGTATTAACAATACCATCTCAATTGTTTTACATCACTGTTTGAGAAGGCTTATTTTAAGAATGGTTCAAGGACACATTATTGTGTGCCGTATTTAGTTAACAATCTAAATTTTTAAAATATCAGAAATTTGATGGGGATTCTGAATCCTAGAAGGACCAAGCTTTTCATTGCTTACTGTGATGGTGCTTGTATCTTTTAACCGCACAATGGACCTGAAGCAGTTCAAGTATATCTTTGTGTTTATAAACAGCTGCCGTCCTCAACCAGCAAACATGATTAGATTCAGAGCTGATAGCTTCCCATATGTAAATCTGGTATTGCCGTAACCATTGTTAAATTCGATGAAGGCTTGATGCAAATGCAGTTTCTTAGGAATGATTTTTTTTTTTCTTTTCATTTTCTCTTTTTATGTCAGACTTGCAGTCTCCTGTTTCTGTTGCATTCTTTTCTTTTCTAGCTTTTGTCACATTTTGCATGCTAAATATTCAAGATAAATGTTGAATTACCCGCTAAGATTAGTAACATATGAACCAACTTGCAGATTTTGTTGGACTGGCTTAGTAATGAGAGAGACATTTCTTTGTCCCCTCCTTTATCCTTTTGGGATTACAGAGAGTTTCTGGCCCCTATCTAATTTATTGAGATAATAAATTTTAAAACAATTCAAGCAGGGCTAAAATTCAGGTCATCGGTAACAACTTTCAGCAATTTTACCATCTGAATCAGCATGTCTGTATTAAATCAGTGGCGCGAGGTATGAAAAAAATGATGCTGCCTATTATGCAATGGTAGTTTACAAATTTATGATACAGGTTAGCGGTCATATTAAGGTACCATTTGATGACTATAAAATTTGCGTGGTGATTATTCTTTTTAAACTTTGGTGCTACTGTGAAGATAGAGATTGACATAACATATGTTGAATCCTCCACGAGATTTGGATACTTATCTGTTAGATTATAGCTCTCTCTCTCATTCACAGGACTGAAAATGGGTTTGATAACTCGAGTTTACCTTAATTATCGAAGATGTATAAGCTTTAGCTTTATTCTTTTGGTTTGCCTTATTCTGTTAGACTATAGCTTAAGTCCAGAATACCCTTTGTGTTTTAACTTAAGAGGCAAGCTTGCATGACCTCACAAAAACAAAAAGAGGACAATCAAAACAGTTCAACTTTGCATAGGGTTGATACAGTTGTTGCCAATGGCATATCTCAATTTCTTTGCCAATGATTCCAGCTGTATGATAGTCTTGGTCTGATCATAAGAGTAGAGGTGTCAATGGAGGTCGTTAAGCTGCTAATTCAATTTGAATCTGACTGGAAACATAGGGATTGAGTATGAAGAATGAATGAGATAAGTAAGTCAATGGGATTTTGGTTCTAAAATTAGAACCAAACTCCGACTAGGTCAGGGTTTGGGTTTAGGCAGATCCTACTGGGGGATCATGGAGCAGAATCCTCTGGGGTTAAAAAAAAAAAATAGGGCATGTTCTACGCACCTGCTAAAATCTCAGTTTAAATCCAAATTGGTTCAGCTTGGTGGTCTTTTTTTTTTTCCCCCATAGGATTCAAGCTAGGGTGTTGCTGGGTTGATATGGGTCATGCTTAAATGAACTTTCTAATCTATAAATCTAATAAATGCAGCCCAGTTTATGCTAGGTTACCCGGACAAACCTTGATTTTTTCTGCCTTTGCCTTTCGGGACGATCTTATTGAATCAATTTTCACTTCTACGTAGAATTGAGAGTTGAGCAAAGAAAAAACATTGATTGTGTGAGAGTTCACCAAGTATCCTTTCTAATTTGAGCAATGTAGGCCGTAACCAAAAATAGGAGAGAAACTAGGAGACAATTTGGATAGAATTTTTACCAAAAAGCAGTTTTTTATGGCTTTGTTTGAATAATCCAACAGGATTTGAGCTAAATTTGTTGTTGGATTAGTCGATTGCAGGGTCCATTTAAGTATGGTCCATATCAACCCAACAACTATTCTCCTTTCTCCTTTTCGCCCAAGTTGGAATCCTATAAGAAGATAAAAAGATCTCCATAGGTGATATTCTTCCTCAGACCAAAAGGTACGCAAGTTAGGATTTAGGCTGAAACTTCTTTAGATTTTTAGAAGATCCTAGGCTAGATGAGTCAACATGCCAATATTTCTACAAAATAAGCACTAACTATGAAGAAATTATTAGATAGGCCGAGTCCTATGGATCGAGCCAATAGTCACTCGCCAGATCAATCCTTCATTGTATCTAAACCCTTCAAAATAGGGGTGGGAAGTCCATGTAAGCCTGGTCCATGTCAACCCTTCCTTCATGGGTTTGGTTTTTCTCGCAGACCAACACACCCATAAGTTAGAATTTAGTTTGGGACTTGGGTGGATCTTTAGAGGATGGCCGGCTAGACGAAGATGATCGTGCCAAACAAGCCCTAAATGTTCATTTTCCTTCTAATTTTAGCATAGAACTTCATGTGGACTCGGGCGTCGTTCACAGTACAAGGCTCATGGAATCGAGCGGGGAAGGTGGCGGAGTCGGGTTAAGGTTTACAGAGATCGAGACAGCTGCCGATGGCTTGGGAAGATCGGAAATCTTTCACATCGTCAAGGAGATCCTCGGTTTCGTCCTCTACATGCACCAACAGATCCCTTCGTAAGCCCTTTAGAACCCTAACCCCTCTCTCTCTCTCTCTCTCTCTCTCTCAATCGAGGCCCCTTTTCGTCTAATTTTGGCTCATTCTTTGTTGGATTGCTGGATCGTGGGTTTTGGAAGTCTTAATTGTTTGAGCGACGTTAGGGAAAAAAGAAATAAAAAAGAGAGTTTTTGTCGATCAATTGATGCCGAAAGCATGTTTGGTGAAAACGTTTCCATACATTCCGCTTAGTCAAAATTGTGTATTGTACGCCATTGCTGGTATGAATGTTGAGACCAGCATGCCTTATCTGTTATCATTTATTGTTTTGGATAGACGAGAATTTCGCTTTATGTGTTTATGTGGGATCTTGGAATCTGTTCTCTAACTTCTCCACTACTTGAGATGTATCTTTCTTTGAGCGTTTTCTGCAGTTTACAGGAAAGTCCTGGATTCTTTATCTTATTGAGATATTCGGTGGTTCATTGCACCTGAAAAGAAAAAAAAAAAGTTTTAAAGCAAGAAGAACGAACTTTCAAAGGCCTTCCGTAGATTAAATCCTTAGGAACAATGCAAGAAGCAATCTAAGACACTAAATTAGAGCAATATCTCCACATGCTAATGGATGTCCTCATCAACATAATGAAGGAAATTTTATATCTAAACCCCTACATAAACTATTGTTAAAGGAGAACTTGAGGAATAAGTAAATACACATTCTCTAAATTTAGTAGTAGCCCCCTTCTTGCATACTGTGCTGAGATGGGAATCTGATACATTATGATCACGTAAAACTCGATATGGCTTAGGTTTGTTCCCATCTTTAAATCAAATTAGTAACTAAGCTATTAAGATGCAAAATTCTTAATGTTACCCTTGTCGATGATGTCTTTAAACGTTGTAAAACCTAGTGGACTGGGCCTGGTCCACTTGACCGGCCCAGTTATTATTGGCCCAAGGCTTCACGTGCGACGCACATGAGGGAGGATCGGGAGGAAGACTCCGGCTGGGAGTCTTCTTCCTCCTCGATCGCAATGGTGATTGAAATCCCATTGTAATCCAAAGACCGGCCGAAAAGGGCTGGAATTGCCTATTTAAAGACCTCCTTCGAGTTCACCCGAGATCCAGTCGGCAATTCCAAGCTCCTCTTCTGGATTTTCTTCCTTGATTTGTTACCGAAAGGAGCCGCTGAACTACCTCGCTAGATTGAGGTAAGTTTTTCTCATCTTCTTCTCTCCCTCTCTTGATATTTTAGCAGTGATTTGCCATAGATTTGGATTGGTAAATTGCCGGAACTTCAATTCGAAACAAGGTGCCCTGTTTTGGCCCTTTTTTCTTCTAGGTTTCGCCGCCGTCGGGTTTGGCCAGGTTTTGGCACTTGTTGGGACCCCCTGAGATTATGCAGCTGTTGGCTTAGGTGATCGACCATGATCTTGGCCGAGATTCGTGTGGATTGATCTTTCTCTCTTCTTCTTCTTGTTTGCACCGGCCGGCCACTATTGTCGGTGATGATTGCGGCTGAGAGCTATCATGACCACCATCGCTCGAGGCTAAGCCACCATGGGTTGCCACCCTCTTTGATCGAAGAGGAAAAGGAGAGAGACTCTCCCCTCTTTTGGAAAAAAAAAGATAGTCTTTCTCTTCTTTCTCTCTCCTCTTTCTTTTTCTTTTCTCTCTCTTTCTTTATTTTCTTTCTCTTTCTACTGGACTTTCTTTTTCTACTCTTTCTCTAGAGATGATAGATCCAGTAAGATACTTTTTTTCGTGATTTTGGATCAACCCTGATGAAGGGCCCTGATCCATAATCGACGGGCAGCATGCGAACCCTCATCTTGGTATTTTCTAGACACTATTAGATTTGGTCACCTTCGATCTCTATTGAATATCTATACCCTAGTTCGAATATGATTAGATGAGTTTTGTCTTGATTAGACCAGTCGGGGTGTTGGACACTTCCGCTTGGTCCGCCCTATGAGAGTATTGAAATTAGAATTTTTATTTTTGGAATGATCATGATAAATTTTGTTAAAAATATAATTTTTAAATACCAGAATTTTAGAAATTTTTTTGGAATTGATTGGACTGATACTTTGGATTTGCTTGCAAAATAAGTAATATTTCACCTTTTCTAAATTTATCAGCAATCATTAACTTATTGTATTCATGACTTTTGAGTGGTATTATTTATGATGCATGAATTTGATAGATAGTATATTATTACGGAATATGTTATTTTGGAATATTATAACGATATATGATCATATTATGGATATGATCAATTAATTTTGACACTACATGATTTTAGAACTGAAATATAAAATTTAGAACTATTTGAATTTCGATCTGGCTATGTTGAGGATCCCGCCAATGAGGGATAATACGTTGGCACATAATTTGTCCTGAGGTTGTGTCCAAGATGATGAGTGACATACCGCAAGCAGATACACGTCCTAAAGAACTTTGCTGCAGGATGATGCGCAACTCGCCGCAAAAAAATTAGCCAGTGTTATGACCCTGCCACAGAGAAGATATGGTCATAGCTCAAGATTGATAAGATGAATTGAATATTTGAAAGAATTTGAATCTATGAACAAAAATTTAATATTTTAAGAAAGATTTGATTCGTATATTAGTACGGTATATATACTTATTTTCTACAAATTATTATTCAATTGTTTGAATTGTCTAGCTAAAGTGATCATTGCTTACTGAGTTGTCTAGCTCATTATATGATTTTTTATTATTTTACAGATTCAGAGAACTATCTTGATCGAGGTTTTCAATATAGGAGAGCGACTAGCAGAATTTTGGCACATATTATCTTAGATTAAAGTTCATTTAAATTGATGTATTACCTTAGAATAATATTAGAATTGTGTGATATTTAAATGTTGAGTTAGTTATTGAAATAAAAGTTTGCATATTTTTATTTAAGGTTGTTCTGCTGTATGTTTACGATATCATATTGAGATGTCCTGCATGCTTCCAGGGAGGGTTTCCTATGAGTATGCGACGGTTGACACAACCCTCAGTTCATGAATTCGGGTTGGGGGCATAACAAACGTGCTTCCATATTAGTTCATTACAGTATCATAACCACTTGGTCCACCACCAGTTTTATCGGAGTCTCAACCTATATAACTACCAGGCACTGTTGATACTCTATTTTGTCTTATCCTCCAAGAGTTTCTTGAGGCTTTCCTTATTGATGTTATATGTATTTTACTTCTTGTAAAGTTTCTAGTAAGGAAAGCCACAATTGTATTGCTCCATCATTCTTAACAAAACATGTGGCTTGGTTGGTCTTCTTTGCCGAAGTACCATGGTGGCACTCTTCTGACCATACTCAAATTCTGATGATTAAATTACTTTGACTGATGCCTTAGCTGGTCACACTGGGCATCATCATATTGCATGTCTTGCATAGTGTGCTTGATTATATGTGAATGTATCAAATTTGTATATATATCTGAGGATGACTTGGTAGGAAGAGGTGCTTGCATTAGTGTTGGACGGTTAGAACTTGGGAAAAAGGAGAGGAAGACCTAAACTATCACACATGAATGTTATGAGACTTGTTATACCAGGGCCCTTAACATTAGAGGAGTTAAATGCAAAGAAGGATTCATATAACAGAACCCAAAAAATTAGGACAGAGCTTGTTGTTGCAGATTGATGGTTGTTATATGGTGTTTATTGGTTCAACTGATATAATGTGTGCGGTAGTTTGCTTCTGGAACATATATTTCAGACTAAAGATAAATATGCAATATGGCATTTCTAATTTCAGATTGGAGAAGGGAATAATTTGAACAAAGTCATTTAAATTTAGCATATCTAATTGCTTACATATCTAGCCTTTGATAACTCAAATGGGATAGGGTTTCTTTTTTATAGTTACTGATATACTAAAGTTTATGTAGTCAAAAATAGTTATGGTAAGCACCAATATGGCATATGCAATAATGGGGAACCAAAAAATTTTCCTTGCTGGTTTCCCAAACCTATATAAGCAAGTAAACCATAAATGCCTGATCTTCTCAACTAAGATTTATGCGAGAGGTTGGTTCTTGAATGCTTGCTGAGTTTTTGGAGAATTCTGTACCCTATATTTTTATAACTTGATTATAAGGCGAGGACTATTTTCAAAATCAAGAAGTTTGATGTAGTTCCTTGAGCAGGGATACTTGGGAGTATGTCAGAAACTTGGAAATTGGAAATATAATATACATACTAAGGTGTCGATGTAAAGCATCTGAGTAAAGATTCATGTATTAAGGTTGTTTTTTTAGTCCCCCTCTTACTCTTCTTTTTTCTTTTTTAAAAAAACATCCTTCCATAACTTGGGTGTGATTTGTTTAAGTTTTCCTGCTTCATTTTGAAGAACATGTTCATCTCAATTTTAGGCTGCTTTTGAAGGCTTTCAGGATTCGATCTTTTTTCTTGATTTAAAACTTTTGATTATATTGGATATTTTATATGAGTCAAAGGCTATAGAGGGCAGCTCTTGGCACAAGGATAAGGGTGCTCCATCATGATCTGGGTGACACAAGTTGAAACATGGAAACAACTTCTCTGTGCATGGGGGTAAGGCTGCATATATCAAACTCTCTCCAGATCCTGTAGTGGCAGTAGCCTTGTGCATTGGGACACCCTTCATTTTTTATATGAGACAAGGGTTGAAGTGCTGGTTTGTACCAGTCCTCACTAGCTGTATCATTGAAAACTGGTATTTGGTATGCCCCTGGGTACCATTTCATATCGACATATGATAGTTGGTGTAGCCTTTTATTTTGCTGGCATCTAGTACCTTGTTGGTACCCAACAGATACAGGTACCAGTACCATACCAGTACTCGAGCTCTTGATATGAGGCGTATGTTCATTAGACGAAAAATGATCAAAATTGGAAACATAGAGGATGATAAGCCGAGAGGAAATTCTGTAGGAGTAGAACCTCTAATTATATGATATCAGAGAACTTTTGGATTAGCACCACATAACCAAACATATAAATCTGTAAAAGCATAATTTGTTATTTCAAATTTAACAAGCACATAACTTTATGAATTGTTATGATCTTTAATTATGTCCAAACATGCTTATCATTTCTAACATATAAAAGTTGTTATTCAAATAAAACTTTGCAATTTTTGAAAGAATAGTAAAAGTTTTATTAATCTGCAAGCTTTGGATATCATCAGCAAATCAGCAACCAGAGTATAAAAGTTCCTTGATAGCCTCATTTATGCTCTCCAAGATGGTTAAAGAGCTTTTTAATGTTAGCAAGCATGAAATTCTGCATCTATTTGAATATGCGTTTGTCATAATTATTCTTGTTGCCTTTCACAGAGTTGCAATAGTTAAATTTGAAGATGAGTTGAAATATTTTATAATGTTCCTGCTGTCAACTTTCCAGGATTTTGCAGCACCTTGAAAATGAATATGATACTCTAAAGGAAGATAATAAAAACTTGGTATGTTAACCATCTCTCAGTATTAAAATGTTTGGGATGTAATATTCGGATCATGATAGCGTCTGGTTTCAGGAGGAGACAGTTTTAGCACCTACAGAATCGAAGGCATCTTTTCAGAGGAAGCATAACTTGAGAAAAAGAGAGGTGAAACAGGGAATCAAGAGGCTGGAAAAATTGATGAATTCCATTTCTAGTTTACTTTCTGCTCTTCAAGAGGCACTTGATGAAATGCCTAACATCCAGGGAGTTACCATGGTTCTTGGAGCAAGTCCTCTACGACCTCAACATGTTTACCAAATGTTATTTTTCCATGGGAAATTTGATTCTGGAAGTGCAAAGGACAGCACCAAAAGTAAAGTTGCTGACGCTCTTGCAAGGAAGGTTGATTTCTCTTACTGCGATATTCTCTGTTCCATCATGGAAAATGGTTTCCCCTTATGTTAACTTTGAACTATGAACAGGCTATTCGGGCCCTAATAACAAGTGGTGCAGGAAGTTCTTCCTATGCAGGTTTTTTTTGGTGACATTTCATTTTTATTTCAATGCAAAAGATTAATCAAACTCTGTTTTGAAAAGTTTTTATTATTTGTAGGCCCATCTAAATTATTCTTGCTGGTCAAAAGTTCGAGTACCTTCAACTTACCCCTGTATTTCCTGCCCAAGCGTGATTTCCGATACAGCAAGAAGGTATTATTGTTTACTAGACAATTTCATGTGTTCTAGCATTTCTATACTCACGTTCTCTCATAGTTGTGCATCCATAGAAGTTTCCTCATTCTGTAGCAACATTACAGATTACACCATTCAACTTGAATATAAAGTGTAAGATTCCAGATCAGGTCATCAATGATTCACAACATACTTCAAAGGTTGCTAGTTCCACTTGCCTCTCAGATTCCACTCTGAATGATGCCATCTGGTATTTATCTCACTTGTGACTTTCAATTATTGTTGCATGATCTAAATGTGTTCTGTGTAGTTTGAGAATTCTGTTCCTTCCAGCAACTTGGCCCAAAACAGAGGGGATGCGCCTTTTTGTACTTTGGAAGCATTGCGACATCTTTTATTTATGATAATAGATCGAATTTACATACTCTTAGGATACCAAAGGCAAAAGAAATTTGATGTCTTTTGGGTATAACTTTCTCATCAGATGTGGGTGCATCTTTGCAGTTTTAAACTCAGGTTGAAGTTTAGGCTCTCAAATCACAGGAAACAAGGATGCTATAACTTCTTATGGTAGAAACCAACTAACCTGTCTTTGCTGGCAATCCTATCTGGATCCATCTATTGCAGGTTAGGATGAGATGATTTTTGAATGGAGGCAAAATCTAATTTCAAAAAGTTAGAATCTAGGCATAATACAAGTTGGATGATAAGTTCTATCTTACAGTTGTCATGTTGTCTAGTTAGACTAGTTTATCATTACCTTGTTGCTCTAAAGAATAAATATAAATAATTTCAACTATTGATGTTTGGATGTTGAACAAGAACTTACTTCATTAGTCAGGTGTGTATATATATATATATATACATATTTTGTTCAACAGTCCACCGACAGAGCTTACATCACCTGCTCCATTCAAATATTATTTAAGCATAAATGTTAACTTGTTTTGATTCTTATCCTAGGTTCCAGTGCAGACATATAATTAAGGGTTTGGCTTGTAAGACCCCAATAGAATGCTGAGAAGCTGGAATCGGCATGTCATATCAGATTGCTGGCATGTTGCTTCTGTTCCTTTCCAGTTTTCCTCTTTACTAGTTTTGGATGAACTGAAGGAAACAACTACGAAACACTTGCTTGATTGAATTCTCCAAATAGAGGTTTGTGCTTCTGTACATGTTCTTCTGGGGTAAAAAGGATTTGATGCAGCATATTGTAGTGATTGAGAATTTCATTCTCTGGTGTATCGTCGCCTTACATATGTAGGAGGATTGAGGCATTAAAACATTGCCATAAATCCTTGGGACTTTGTAATTACTTGTTTTGAAGTAGGGACAGCATACCACATAAGCTTCTTATCATGTTAGTGTAGCTTGATTCATCTCTTATCCTTATTAGCTAAAACCATTTATTCCATTAGCAATTTAAAGTCAGATGCACCACTTCAAAGGAAAACAAGGAAGACAGAAGTGGTACAAGCACCATCGAAAGGAGTTCAGATCCTCTCTGAAAAGGAGAGCATGTGATCAGGTTAAGAAAGTAAAAATAAAACTAACTAGCTGTACCAGCGAATATGTATGAGGTGAATTTATGAATTAGGGGTGTACAAATCAGGTGGAAGGTTATTCAAGGCATAGGTAAGTTGCAGGTCTTGCTCCTTTTCTATAAGTTGCTGTCAAGTATTGAATTCCATTTTGTAACTAATCAGTAGTTACCATGGATTTCATTGAAGTTTTCTCCTCTCCAGCTTCTGCTTGGGTTTTTCTTCTGACATTAGTTTGCGGTCTGGTATCAATGCTACATAGATTCTCTGCTTGTCTTCTAAAGAATGCTCCAAGGCTCACACAGGCTTATTTAATGCTCTATTTAGGTGAGATCACATTAATCTATATCGAACTAGATTGAGGTAAAAAGCCATCCATTGTGCATCTTCTCATGTCCTTATATGCATGCGTGAGGTCAAGTGGTCCAAGACTTAGAAGTACGAGGACAATTTTGGTCTCAAATGGTGCACTGTACCTATCAGAACAGTAAGTATGCGGGGAAGCACTTGAAGCCATAAGATGAATGATTCCAATGTAGTTTCTAGCTTCAGCTAATAGATGATATTTTCAATGTAGCTATCAGCTGGAAGATTGACCATGTTCTATAGCATTCTAGTTCTCTCTCTCAAACCCAATCTTCGTAATCTCAACTCCATTCTTAGGTCATTTCCATCTATTGTTATCCAGACTGCGACCATATGCTTTGGGATTGAAATCCCACCCAAGGACGGACCTAAATTTGGGTCCAAGCTGCATCCTAATCAGGCGAAATCCAAACTCATATCCTCCACCTCTTTTTTCGATGCTGCCTTGCTATCTCCTCTGATGTGAATTGCCTCAGTTCTGTGTGTTTTAGTGTCTCTGCATTTGTATTGATGCTGGTTTCTCATTTGACTTGTATGTTTTCAATGATACTATCTTATTCAATCTGCACTAACGTCCTTGCTTTGATAAGGTTAGCTAAGTTATACTAGTCATTTTAGAAGGGGCAGTCTTCCTGTCCTTGCTTTGACTAGTCTTCCTCGTCTAACTTTACTAGGCAACTATTTTAACTAACCAGAGAGAGGGGCATTAAAAGGGAGATAACAGTGGACAGAAAGACTGCCTCCATAGAGAGGGGAAAGTGAGAGAGGATGAGAGAGAGAATGATGGAGAGAGGAAGGTTTGTGTGACATGGATAATTAATTTTATGAAAGGAAGAGTTTGATCACGTCATTATAGGTCGTATGTTTATTAAAGCTTATGATAATGGTAATAATATAATAAGTTATTTTTATTATTTGTGTTTCAAATTTTAATGCAAATATGTAAAATATTTAAAATCAATATTCTCTCCCACCGCCATCTTCTCCAAAATATGTATTTTAGAGAGACAACGAGTTTTTTTTCCTTTTTCTAGAAAAATTTTCTTCTTGGGATTACATGATTAGTGGAGAATATAGGCTAACCAATAATACATATAATTAGTATTAACATATAATTAAAAATAACTAAAACAAAAATATGATATCTGTTTTATTTATTCTTTAAAATTATTTTTATTTTAAGCAACCATTTTGTTTTAATTTTTGTAAGAAGAATGGACTTAATTTTTGTGATGTGATAAGTGCATAACATCTAAACTCATAATTAAGACCAAGTACAGTACATGAAGATAACAAAATTTAATATTCAAAATACAACAAAATAAGGCAAAACGCAATATAGTTTTTGTTTTTATGTCATGGTATAAGTAAGGACATCAAAAAGATAAGGACATTTATCGTTAAATATAACAAAATAACTTAAAAATATATTTTTATTTGATACTATTTCCAAATTTTTAAGAAAAATGTTGATTATTTTGTTTGTTTTTATTTTTTGATTATTTTCTTTGTTTTTATTTTTTGATTATTTTCATTTTTCAAGTTTTTAAATTGTTTATTTTGTTTCAGATAAAAGTATTGTATTTTAAAAAATAATTTGAAACATAATAGAAGAAACATAAATCGCTAGAGGAAGGGCTTGAACCTTCGACCTTGTGGTTAACAGCCACACGCTCTAACCAACTGAGCTACTCCAGC
>JAOXJJ010000139.1:8751837-8761863 GCA_025769935.1 Phoenix roebelenii
AATCGCTAGAGGAAGGGCTTGAACCTTCGACCTTGTGGTTAACAGCCACACGCTCTAACCAACTGAGCTACTCCAGCTGCTGCTTTCCCCATTTTCCAAATTATAATTGTGAGTTCAGTATCTCTCTATCCCCAAATTGGGTTGAGCTTGAGCTAAACTCTATAGTAGAAATTAGGCTTGATGCCTATGTCCAGACCTAGCTTGGCCTGGACATCGTTCTTAAAATTTTACCCAAAACAGAGTGCTTAATGTTTCGTAGTGACTGTCTTGTCCTTGGTCGAGTATCTCCATATACCAACTAGTGAAAGAATTGTATTTATACAATTCTAGGTTCGCAAAGATGGCAATCGACCTCTAGTGTTTAAATTAGAGTAGAATGAGGAAGGAGGTGGTAGAACGGAATTAGGTTGGAGTCTTTTAATTCTTCCCCAAAACAAATCCGCTTAGGGGAATAAGGGTAGTTTCATCTTTTGAGCTGTTCCTTAAAATGATGTTACAGCCAGATGGATAGCCGGTCTATGTTGATACAGAAAAAATATTTTCAAGGAACTAATAGGAAATTTTGAAGTTTCGGGGCCAAATATTTCTCAAAATAAATTCGGTATTCCTAACCATTAGTATTGATGATTTAACAGGGGAGATTTAGGTCAGATCCAATGACTTGTGCCTTTCAACATCATTTTCTGTTGCAGGTGAGAAAAAAAAATTTCTTATGTAAAATTTATTGTCGGATGATACACTGCCTTAAAAGCACGTATCTGGTAACAAATTCTTACTTTAACTGTGTTTGCGCCATGAGCGAATCCTCTGCAAGCCTTGCTAAAGGAAAATTCTACAACAAAACTTGGGGCAAACATCATATTAGAGACAGGTGCAAAACCTTTATAACTCAATTTTAATCTATTTCTATCTTGTTTGCTGTAATGAATTAAAAGAGGAGGTTAATTTGTTATTAAAAAAATAAATCATCAAAAATTCACGTATTGACTATTAAAATTTTTGTAAAGGATTCAAGTCAAGCTCGTAATCACCTAGTCTTTAGGGACGCAGGAAACCGTTCGCTTGCATCCCTTCCCACCCCCAAGCCAATGTGGTTTTTGTCCGTAGCCCGCCCACCGACCCCAATACCCCCCTCTCTCTCCCCTATTCCACCCAAAAGCTCACCTCGCCGTGACGTCTCCGCCGTCCGTTCCGGAATACGCGGCGATCGACACCGCATATCTCATCCTCGTCGGTCCTTCTCGCGGAGGCTCGAGACTCCTCGGTAGCAATCCGGCTCTCGGGGTCGGTGGGCCTTTCGGAATCCCTCCTGTCGATTTGGTTTCCTGAGATGAGGCATGGCAAGGAGGAATCCTCGTCGAGCAAGGATCAGGTTCGTTCCGGGTCGTGACTCTATTCTTCATTCAATCTGGTCATGAATCCTCCATTTTTTTTTCTTTTTTTGGTAGAGATTATTGGTATTATGAAAAGAACCGTTTTTTTGTTTTTTTGGCGATGTTAGAAGTTGGAAAATAAAGCCCGATTAGACCGTCTTTTAAAAAAAGTTGCCGGAATTGTTTGCAGCACATTCTGGGTTTTGACCTTCTGAGTTGATAGCTTTAGTTTCCTTTGCATGAAAATTGGTGCGAACCGGAAATCTTCACCATTTGAAACATGAGGAGACAAACTTTGCACAAGTGCAAGATAATCAGAACTCGAAGAAGTAGATGTACTAAATTCTATTAGGTTCTTCCCTGAGTAGGTAATTTAAATCATCAATTATTGGTGTTTACTAGCCTCGTGACAGCACTTGCCCATGTAACATTGAATTTTACGACCTTAATGATGCAAAATGAGCTTCACAGACATGGATTTTTTTCCTTATTTTTTTTAAACAAAAATTACGGTTGAAATTGGGGTACAAGAACCTATTTTGCGGGAACAACGACATACAACAAATTTTTAACATATCTAAAAATACTTTGTATGCATGAATGGACCCATTCGTATGATACAATGAGCCATTGGAAAATGGATCCAGGTTGGTTGGAAACAGGAAAAGCGTTCTCCTTTTTGTCTCAGAGGATGGGTTAAAGTCCATCCCAAGTTGTGACCCATAAAGCACCTGCTTTTCACAAAGTGGCAATTCAGCACAGGAGCTAGGCTGCATAAACTAGGAAAAATGTACTGGGATTTGGCACATGATCTACCAGATTAGCATCATTAGTTTTCAGACAACTTGGAACTATTAATTGCATTTTAACTAGGTAAATTAAATTAATCATGTGATTCACATAATTGAATCATCTGAGCCATTCATTTACACATCATTCTCATTCTTCATAAAAGAAATGCAAACGGCTTATGGCTGCCCTGATTTGCATTAAGTTGATTTTTAAACCACTTGATGCTCAGAATGAGACATGTAACGAACCTAATCTAATAGGAACCCCTTTCTTCCTGTATACTGACCAATCAGATCACTCACACTTTTCCTTAACTTTGTCCTAACCATGATAAACTGCTAGGATCCATCAATTTGGCCATCTTACCTCTCTACCTTACATAAACTTTGTTTGTCACTTTCCCCTTACATGTCATTCCTAAGTGTTTTCCCCTTTAAAGTAAAATGGATATGTGAATAAGAACTATAATTGGATCTTGCTCCAACTGCATCCTAATTGTCTTCCATTGACTTTGAATAAACCATCTCACCATGCAACATCCCTTGGCTCAATTTCTTCTTCAATTTGCAGATTGTGTTTGAAAAATTTTGGGCGGAACCACCATGTTTCAACATTCATGCATATTCTTGTGAGCCTAAATTACCTCTTTGTGTTCACATTAAGCCAATTGACTAATTTTAATGGAAATAGTCGATTTTTTGTGAAACCAAGACTGTTGTGATGCTTGTCAGTATAGGAGGTTGTTTAGGCATCTTGGCAACCACCTGCATGATAGGCATGCCTATGGTTGTCTTGCAACTGGTGCTCGGTGCAGCACCTATACGTACATCAGACATATATGCGAAAATACAAAAGCACATACATAAATGAGAAAATATGCATGCATATGGACATGTAAGTTTATATCAATATATGCTGATACACCCGTATAATATTTAGAAAAATATATATTTTTTGAATTTATGTATACATATATGTGCGTGTACATATAAGATATTTTGTAGTAATATCTTTTTATTCATAACACATTGATGCTAACAAGGCAGTGAGATGATGAGCAAAAGTTTTATTATATTAAAAAACTAAAATAAAAATAAAAACCATGTATAAGTATTAAACAAGTGATAGTGGAAGATCTTTCATTCAGAATGTAGACCCGAACTCCAACCTCCTAGAAAGATGGATGAAACTCAGCATTCTTTGTCACTTGAGCTAATACAACAGTATGTTTTGATTTCTTTGGCGCTCAGTTATTATCTTATTATAATTTTGCAAACTGTGGTAAATCCTGAAGAGGTTCATAAATTTTAGGATCGCCATCTATTTCTCAAGGTATTTTCAGATTGCTATCTTATCACAATATTATGAAAATCTGATGACAAATGTTAGTAGGACACGTGATATGGGTGTCAAGTGTCCAAAAGAAATTAACATGGGAATCTTCTAAATCTCGGACATGGGGACATGTCTATTTCTATTGGTATATGCATATAATAAATAATGAGCTTCATCCATGCTCTTTAAGTTCATAAAATTTGATAAAATGATTGCCCTGATAATGTAAATGAAGATGCTGAATCAAATAATGGTATATTTTTGTACCTACCCCCTACATTACTCTCCAAACCTTGTCATTGAGTAACCATGGATACATCCAAGCCGCCGCATATGTTTAACCCATTAATTGGTATCTGTACTTAGAGTCTAAGTTTGTTGTATTTGCTTCTAGCCTATGGATGCCTACTTCATGGATACATTCTAAGTTTTGTTTTGAAAATCAACTGCTATATATAGGAGCCGAGAGGATTTCATTAGTAATAAGGTGGAATCCTAGATGGATTTTAAAGTTCATAACTATGTAAAAGTAACTAGAAAATTTGAAGTAAATTAGAAAAAGAAGAAAAGCACATCAAGGAAGCACTCACATTTAAAAATGGACTTTTTTTTGTTAGTTAATAAGGACCTATTTTTAGTTGACATAACACATCAACTAGTAAAATTTAGGCTTTTTCAACAACTTAAGCAATAATGCTAATTTTAAATTCAAGGAAAAATGCTTAATGATTCAAATAAATTTAAGGGTGTCAATGAGTCATGCTTAAGCTGGACAATAGTTGGCATGGGCCCTAAATGGACCTAGGGGTACAAATGAGCCGAACAGCTCGCGAGCTGCCCGAGTTTGACTCGGGTCTAAGCTCGACTCGACTCCACTGTTACCGAGCTCGAGTCGAGCTAGAGTAGCAAAATACTCAGCTCGAAGGCTCGCGAGCCTAGTCGAGTATATATATATTTTAACAATATTGTATTTGATTTGTAATATATATTATTAATTTAATATTTTTAAATATAATATGATATTATATTTTGTTTTAACTATATTTTTTAATTATGACCAAGGTTCGAGTTTGAGCTTAAACTCGAGTTTGAGTACGGCTCAGTTGATATTCGAGTCGAGCCGAGTCGATCTCTAAATATTATTATTCTTTT
Source organism: Phoenix roebelenii (assembly GCA_025769935.1). Lineage (NCBI taxonomy): Eukaryota > Viridiplantae > Streptophyta > Magnoliopsida > Arecales > Arecaceae > Phoenix > Phoenix roebelenii. Next base: position 8,756,490 of record JAOXJJ010000139.1, read on the forward strand.
TTTGATCAAGTCAAGCTTGAGCTTGGATATTAAGGTTCGATCGATATCGAGTCGAGTTTCGAGCCTGGGTAATAGAATCGAGTCGAGCTCGAGCCTCTAGCTACTCGACTCGACTCGGCTCGATTGTGCCCCTAAACTGACCTCATTATTAAGGATCAAGCCTAACTTAGGATCATAAATAATCATTGAAGCTAGGTCTCGCACCCCATGAACTGCCAACTTATGCATGTGCTCCACTTTTTGTGCGAGCACTTCCACTGTTTCATTACTCTGCCATAACTTTTGGGTAGATATATGGTTGCAGAAATCAGTTTAGGAGGTGTATACGTAAGGCCAATTTATATGTTATAATTATTTAAATGCTTAATATTTTTTATTTATAAGCTCATGGCCCAAGGGGCCGAGAACAAAGTCAGCACCTGGTTTATGGATTGTTATACCCTGTCAAAGCCCCTATAGAGGACAATCTGTCCTTCATAAGTTACTAGGCCGGCTCAACTTATTGACTCCCCTACGTTAATGCAACAAGTGTCTTTGACCAATGAAGAATAATGCATACAAGTCTTTAAACTTGGAAATGGACAATTAATCTAAAATTAATATCACTTGCAAGTTGTAACTATGGCATTCATCTTGATGCCCAACCTTTTGTGAAAAAGTTCAACACCTAACCTACCGGGCTGCCAAGGCCTAGACAAGCTACTTGTGCACCTGATATTCAGGTAGCTCTTCTAGCTGGGGTTCCTTAGGAGGATGGCTCTACGCAGGGCAGCTAGCGGACTGTCTAACGGGTTTAGATGATCTCTTTTAAAACAATGATTCCAACTCATAAATACAAAGACACCCTTACAAAATTATCATGAAAAAATAATATGCCATCCATAAGCTACTGATACATCACGGAACATGGTAATGAAATCTACCTCCTCAAACATGTACTTCATTACACAAAACTTCATGTGTTCTAGCCTAACTCACTACCAACCCAATTTAGGGGACAAGAAAATATCTTATCATGATATCACCATAGATGGTCCCAGTGTTTTGGAAAGGCTGCAGTGGCTGCCATGGTACTTTAGAGCCTCCACGGCCATGCCATGGCTCTTGGCTGCCGGACATGACATCCACATCCATGGTGCTGGCATGTGCTCCAAACATGTCATGGCAGCTGCCATAAGCCCATGGTAGGCTGGCCTATTTGTTTAGAAAGGATAGGCGATTTTGTTCAAGTCAAGGGTGCTGCTACTTCATAAGACCACTTTGGTCTTTTGATAATTATTCAACTACTTAATATTATTCTATGTTCTTTTTTTTTTCTTAAGCTTTTTGTTGCCTCTTTCTGTTTACTCCTCTTTTGGTTACTGAAGGAGAAGAGAGGCATTGATATCTATTGGAGAAGGCTAGTTGTCTTTTCCCCTTTTTCCTATTTTTTAGTTTTCCTCCCTCTTCTAAGCTTATGTTCCCTCTTTCATCACTCCTCTCTTGGCAGCTAAAGGAAGCCCACTTTCCTGCTACCACCGTGCTTCTACTCTTTGTTTCTTGGTAGTAGTTATATGTTGCAATGCTCTTTATTCTCTATTCTTGTATCATTATTTTTTTTTCAACATTACAAGGAAAAAACAACTGATGAAGCAATTAATTTATGGTTATGCACAGTTAAACTCTAATGATTATTGATTTATTGATTATTGACAATTTGACATTGTCATTGAATAGGTTACTTTGACAAAAAATTAATATAATTTAAAGGCCTGCCTTTGGCTAATGTCACCCGCCATGGTGCGCATCATCCGCTGCGTGCCATGAACTTCCTTAACCACTATGTACTTGCTGAGCGGTTTTTGAAAACTTGGCTGCTCCTTTGTTCAATTCTGCTCTTATCTCCTGAAATCTACTTCTACTCATAGCAAACATCATGGCCAACACTTTGTCCAAAGGTTCAAAGCAAAAAACTAAATATTCCCCTAGCTAACTAGATCCTCTTGTCTCTCATCTCTTGTTGCCTAATTCTAACACTCGGAAAAGACTGTACACAATCCCAACTATATCATATCCTACATAACTTTTATAATGCTTTCCATATCTTCGGATTGCCTTCCTACTTGATTAGACATTTCCCTAATGAAGCACTTGCAATAAGCTTTTAGTCTGCATCTAGCTTGAGAAGTCTCTCACCCAACCCCCCATCAATGCATGTGAAATCTTACAGCTAAATTTCATTTCTGTAAAAAAACATAAAATAATGACAAACTCGTCATTACAAGCACCATCCACAGCTGTTCACCCTAGTGTATCACATGCCATTGCCTAACTGCACATAGGCCAGAATTAGAACCTTAACCTTTGCGTCTGCATTTAAGACGAAACACATACTATCATTCACAAGCACAATCTTCCAACTCCATTTTAGTTAATCTTAGATGCTCCTTGACAACCATCATGCCTTGGTAGCTCCATTCTATTAATGAACTATATTAACTTCTGACAATTAGCTAGTAAGTGTTTGTAAATTTGGAGATATATTGTGGAATATCCGAGAGTTGAAGTTTTTATCATGCACGTCAGTTTAGATTTAACAATTCGCCCCAAAAATTCTTGCTAAGTTTTTGGCATCTTGGGCTTTTATAAACATGCACTCTATTTTGGATGCTAAGGATTGTCTTCTGTGTCAGATTCTCGTATGAAGTGTCCAACTATCTACACTCTGAAAACCCTGAAGAAATATAAGCTACATGGAATTGACAAACTCCACTATGCCCTTATTATGCTCAATTAGTCTCTTATGACTCAACATTCCAATTCGTGAAAAAAGATTGGTTTTAGAAACTGCAAGTTTTTTTGGAATTCAATTATTGCATAGTCCTTTAAAGGCGTACCTCCACTTTACAAGCTTAGTTTTAGACCTTTTTATGTCATTTTTTGTTTTCTTTTGTCCTTTTTGTACTATGTAATTGAGGCAGCAAAAGCAATCGATTACGAAATTACTTGTTACTCACTCCATCTGCTTGCTAGGCATAAGAAAACCACAAAAGCTGCATTCCACTTGCTTATTTTAGTTCAACTAATTTGTTGATTGAAAATAGGTCAGAAGTGATTTTTGAGAATATATGTTTATAGTTTTGAATGATCATAATGGATCATGTGATGTATAGGGTTTACAAATTTCCAAATGGTTGTTAGATCCGCTATTATGTATATGGCCGAATAGTTTTTATGAGTTCCTAAGAGGGCATGATTCTATACCTTGACATCCACTCTTTGATTTTCTTATTAACAGTATAATCTGCTACTAATTTGCACTGAAGAGCCTAATTTATGTAATGGCAGCTAACACAAAATGGGAAAAATTTAACTTGTTGAAGGTTATCTAACTAATTGGAGGAATCACTGTGAAATCAAATCTGAAATTTGTACTCGAGCTCAAGTTCCTTTCTCATGTAGTTTGCTTTGAACTTTGTTTACCAAATGGGCTGCAAAATGGCCACTCACCTACAAGATTGTCTTATAACAAAACAATTTGCAAGATACCCAGCTTATTATTGAAAACCATTGGCCAACCTTTCGTGTTTTGGAGCTCATTGCTGCTGGGATATAAGATCTTTTTAGCACCTCAAAATTTATATATATGAGTTCTCTTTCTTCTCCCCTTTTTTCTTTGGCATCAAAGTAATTATATACGAATTCTTGTTATAAACAATGAAATATTTCTGAAACTGTGAAGGCAGGCCACTTATTTTATCATTTGGTAGTGAGTACAGTTTTTGATCATTTCACTTGAAATATAAAGGGAATATATTTATGCTTGTTGCAAAAATGCTATTACTCTGTCTCTGATAGACCTTCGCGATGGTCTAGTTAGCTGCCTGGAACAATTATTAACCTGACAACCCTCACTATTTTCTGGACAGATCTTTGACTTAATCTCAGCTGTTAGAGAGTTAAATGGATTTGCTTCTAGAGAACTCAATAAGTTGTTGAAAGAATCTGAGAATTTCACCATACAATTCAAGACAGTAAAGGGATCTCTGAGGCAGGTAATTTTCTCCTCACTTTATTTCATGAAAATTTTATATTCAAACTTTTCTTCCTGACATTGTTTTTGGTTTCAGATTGATATGGAAAGACTTGCGTCTTCTCTCCCTCTGCACCTAATTGCTGTACTTTTGTCACCTGATAGGGATATGCACATGGGACATGTGCTTCGTGGTGTCAGGCTTTTGCATACATTGTCTGACCTGGCAATTCGCCATGCTAGACTTGAGCAGGTTTTCATCCTTGCATAATCTCATCCTTTCTTAAGAATTCTTACGAAAACAGATCAAACATAAGAAGTACCGTGTATATTTATTGCATGATCTGTTTATAATTTGGTTTCTTTTTGTCTGTTTATTTTGTTTTTTGAGAACAATTGTGCTTGAGAGTAATTAATTGATGGATTGCAGTCTGTTTATGCAGATGATTGTATATGTTTTACTATATGTTTTTCTTAAAGATGGATGTCATGCCTAATATGTTAAGCTCTGGATTATAAAGAACTTACTATATGGTTAAGCATTGCTAACAAATCCTACATGTCGGGAATTTCAGTATAGTACCTAACTGCATCTGTCATTGTAGTTATTGGTAACTAATTACATTATAAATCTCTTTGACTGGATTTCCATTTTGATGCTTAGGATCTTCTATGAGACATTCTCTGTATATTTTTGGGTGCTTTAGCAGCATGCTATTGGACATATAAACTAGTCCAATTTTTTCCTATAATGAGGGTGGGAGTATTGTTGAAGGATGGTGTCTTCTGCTCTTTTCTTTTCCTTTCTTTTTCAGTGCTAGGAAAAGGCCCATAGGTATTTATAACTAATGGTTCAAAAATTTTACAACACAGTCAGCTCTAGTGAGTCTGTTAAGCTTAAAGGAAGCGGATCAAAAGGATATTGTACACATTGCCATCTCTTCTCTCTTGCTGCATTTGCCAACCAATTAGCTGGTTCGTGGTTACATCTTCTGATGTGGCGAGCTTTAGAGTCTGCAAGCTGTCCCAGTAGTAGTGTTATATTGAAGAGTAGAGTCTCCAAATGCATTGGTGGTGTCTGCATTCAGTTAATTTGAAAGAGATGATCCTGCAGAAAAAGGCTTTTTGGAATACCATTTAGTAATACTCCTATAAATACAAATGGTTTTAATAGATGGTGAGCATTTGTGGAAAGCATGGGGAACAATATTGGAGTCAAATAAATTAATATGGAGAGACTAACCAGTTTAGCAACTCTCATCAGAAGATGGGGAACCAAACTTAGATAAGTTTGAAACCCAATTATCAGAAATTAATCCAATTAGGTATGAACCTAGACCGTTGGAAAAATATTATTACAAA
>JAOXJJ010000139.1:8772919-8793640 GCA_025769935.1 Phoenix roebelenii
GGGTGTGGCTTGGATGATGACTTAAGTATATGAATTTATAATGTTATCGATCTTAGATGTTTTCATTTTATAATTTTTCATCAACTATTAGACTCTAAATTTTTGTCCTATCATAAGACTTTGTCTTACGATCCTATCTATCTTGCTAGACTCTATACTATTTCTGAGCTTTGATCTATAAATCCCTCACGGATGCGGCCTGAAACGCCCTTTCTCGCCCTCCCGGCATTAACGGGCAAACACGGCCTTCCTACGGACCATTGCTCAGCCATATCATATTATCGGCATGAGATTAAATTCTCAAGATATTGTAAATATTTGAAGTCTAATAATTGAAAGAAAAATATAAAATAAGAACTTCTAAGGTCTGAACATTATACCTCTATATACTTCTGTCACCAGCAGCTTAGCCAGCCATTCTGGCTATGCTCAGTTCCCTACTACTGTAAAGTTGGCTTACCAAGGCTTTTCCTCGGCGCTTATGCCTTGGCCTAATTCCCTTACAGATAGTAGTTGCGTACAAACTGGCCTAGGGTACTACCAGTAGCCTCCCTTTGGGCTCAGCGCTATGAACTGAACACTGCCAACTTGGCTCTGATACCAGAGTTGCGAGGTGAGAGAGAGAGAGGAGAGGATCTTGAGCGGAAAGTATGAACAAGAGAGAATGGGAGAAACAAAGGATTTTATTTCTCGATTTTCAAAAGCATGCCTCAATAAGGATGAGGGCCCTTTTATAGACATAATACAAAGAAATGGATTCCAATCTATTTTGAAGTCTAAAAATATCAGTCGATCATGGCAGACATAACATGATCTGACATAAAGCTACTTTAGACATGACATGGCATTGAGCTAAAGCTACTTTACAAAAAGCTGAAAGTGACTAAAGTAACTTTACAAAAGCTGAAAGTGACTAAAGCTGCTTTATAAAAGCTGAAAGTGACTTAAAGGAGATTCCTTTTGCTGATTGGGTCACTTTTGAAAAGTAGATTTCTTCTGTCTGTGAAGTGACATTTCCTTTACGGGGATGTCTTTTCTTCTGGCATGTGGATTATCTTGTCAGTACCAGTAAGATTCTTTACTTTGATGTTGCTGGTTCTTTGCTTTTACCAGGGATAGTTTTTACTGCACCTTTTCGAGGTCTGGTGGCAAGAACTGTCTGCCACATTTCTTCCATTGGAGTTGGAGTATTCTGGACCTCTTCTTCATATGGATCCTGTGATTCTCCTGCTGGGCATACATAAGTGTTGCTTGCATCTTCAGGAGTATCAGAAGATGAATGTCTTGATGAGGTTGATTTCATGGATTGATCTTCAAAAGCTTCAAAGAACTCTTTCTTAATTTTTTCTAGGCATTTTGCTTTGACTTCTTCTTCAGAGATGTTCAGATATCTCCTGCTCAATTTATGTTTAATTGACATAAAGAAATTGTCATCATTGGTGCTTGATTGTTGAGGAGAACCGAACACTTTTTTCTCCTTGTAAACAGTAAGATTGTCTTTTATGGTAGTAATTATACCATCTAATTTCTCTTTAGGCATACCAACCCACTATTTGTAGAGAGTCATGGTCTGCTGAACCGACCTGTACCGGCCGGTTCAGCCCGTACCGTACCGGTGCCAGTACGGGACCGGTGCCGACTGGCACCGGTCCGGTACAGGGGTATAAAACAGTTCCGACCCAAATTGGGTCAGAATCGATTGGTTTCGTATCTGGACCGGTGCGAACCGGCCCTGTTCGCGCCGGTACAAGCCGGTACCGGTGCGAACCGGCCCGGTTTGCACCGGTCCAAGCCACTCTTTCCCCGCGCGTGGGTGCGCGGGGAAGAGCGCCTGCGCGCGGGGCAGCGCGCCCTGCGCTCGGAGAAGTGCGCCCACGCGGCTGGAGCCCGCATGGGTCTCTTAATGCCACAGAGTGGCTTTAAAAGCCACTCTGTGGCATTTAATGCGTCCGCGCGGACGCATTTTTTTCGGAAACGCGCGCGGACGCGCGAGCGTCGAACGCGCGCCCGTGCGCGATTCCCCGAGTAGGAACCGCGCCCGCGTGCGATTCCCCGCGCGGGGCGCCGTGCCACCGCGGGCTGCCTGCGTGGGGGCATTAAATGCCACAGAGTGGCATTTGACGCGTCTGACGCGGACGCGCGCTGTGTTTTTTTTTGTTTTTTTTTTTGGAAGCGCGCGTGGACACGAGAGCGGAGAACGTGCGCCCGCGCGCTATTCCCCAGCAGGGAATCGCGCCCGAGCGTGGTTCCCTGCACGGGGCACAGTGCCCACGCGGGCTGCCAACCTGCGTGGGGGCATTAAATGCCACAGAGTGGCATACGCGTCCGCGCGCGTCCCGGACGCGCGTGGACGCAATTTTTTTTGTTTTGTTTTGTTTTTTTAATGTCCGCGCGCGCGGCTCCGGTTCGGTATCGGTACCGAACCGGAACCGTACTGGTGCTGGTGCTCACCGGTACGCCGGTACGGTCGGTCTGGCGAACCTTGTAGAGAGCATTTTTTTTCAATACAGGAATATTGTTCCTATCAAATTCAGTGGAGAGAGTCTATTTCCATATCCATGGAATTTTGTTCTCGATGAAGTAGAGCATTGGGCAAGTGCCAGAACAGATTTGGTCATCTGTCATTTTGTTGATGGTTGGATGGTTATCCACCCATTCTTCAAATAGATTAATTAATTCTTTAGGTAGTATTTTTATGTTGGGGCCGAAAAACGTCCACCATTGGTTGAACTAGCCTGGAATAGGTTTGGCCAAAACATCAGAATGTACCTGCAGAAACCAAGAGTGTTTTCTCTTGGGATTTTCATAATAAAACATGTCAGTAAATGCGCTCACATAGTCCGAGTATGTTGCTGTGACTACATGGCCATATTTTTTTATCATTGTTGGCTTATTGGGGTCAAGTCCCCACTCCTGCGGTTGGATGATCCTGCAAATAGTACATTTACTATAATTTATATAATTATTCATATTATTATTTTGAAAATTATGATTAATTTTCACAGAATCAGCAAGGAGAAATAATTTCTCCATCATCTGTCTGTTCTTTCCATCCATGGAAGGATATCCTTCATCGTCAAAATATTTTTGACGTATGAATCATGGGTCGTCCATTTGCTGAATATCACTTTGACCCAGGTGCATAATAATTTGCTCGCAACTATTTTGCAAGAACAAAGTGTCAATAGTATTTTCTTGAAGCACTTCTTTCATTGTCGGTTTCGATGATGATGTGGAAGAGAGATTTTCTCTTGCAACAATTTGCTGTTCGACCTCCTTTTGTTTTTGCTGATTAAGGTAGGTTGCTAGGTCCACCATTTGTGGGCCCCTTTATTTTTGTATATGAAACAGCAAATTCGCTGTATTCCTGGGAAGTGCAACATTGTCCATGATTATTCTGTTGCTCCCAATCCTTGAACAAGGGTTTTGTGCTGTTTGATTGTCATATTGTTAAAAATAGGTTTCCTTGGTCCGGCATTATCCACAATCCAAAAATATTCTCGGTTACTACCAGCTGAATAGAAGGTCTACTGATTAGACATTTTTGTTTGATGATTCTGCAAGAGATGGGCGATAGCAGAGCACACTAAGCTTGCTATATATATATATATTTATATATATAATCACCAGAACTGAAGTTGTTATAATTATTGTATGACCTACATGTTTATATCTAAATATAGGTCAAAATTAGGAGCTTTGTGTTTTACTTTTAGCAATTTGGATATTCTGCAGCCATCTAATGGGTTCCTGCTGCTGTGGAGTGTGGCTACTAGATGTTTTGCAATCTAACGCTTATATTGGTGTTTACATTTCCTTTAATTAATTTTATCATGCTTAAATAAAATTTCTTGGAAAAAATGACCATTTTCTAATATCTGATCTTCCAGATTCTACTTGATGATGTAAAGCTGTCTGAACAAATATTGGATCTGGTATTCTATATCTTAATTGTTCTTGCTCATTGCAAGCAGGTTCAGCTTTCTCCACCCGCCTCCTCACCTCTACTGCCAATTGCAGGGATTTTTTTGTAACTTTTTTCTGTGATTTTTTGAACTAGGACAAACATATCGGAAGTTCCCCTGTTCTGCATTCCGCGCTTGTTGCCTGTAGTCTTCATCTTTTGACAGGTTATTTTTACATCCAGTGGCGTGAACTTGTGTTTATTCTGATTGCACATCCCAAGGTACGACATCTTCCCACAATTCATGCATTATAGTTTCTTTTTGACAGGTTATTTTTCATCCCAGTGGCATGAACTTGTGCTTATTCTGAATGCACATCCCAAGGTTCAAGATCTTCCCATAACTTGTGGTTCTTACTTTATTATTCGTTAGCAATTTCCAAACTCTTTGAGTTTGAGTGCTTATAACATATTCTTACGCAGTTCCTCTCATTGTTTCGAGCTTATTTTGCAATCACCAATAGGCTACTTCCTTGATGAGCTACATTACCAGTACCGAAAACTGTGTCAGTATATGCTACGGATTCAGTATGTGACGGTCATACGATATGATATGCATCTTGTACTAAGTCAGACTTTCAACACGTCTTTTACATCCTAGTTATGGTACTTCTCGAAACTAGGCAGCATGGGTTGGTTCTGTTAGGTTCGGAGTGGTATGAACTGGTTCGGCTTATATATTGAATCAAACCTCAATACCATACTGGTACCTTGCTAATACAATGTGGTTCAGTCGGTATGGCAGACCTTGTATATCCATAGGCATTCATAATAACAATAACCTTTTAAATGCGCACATTGAACCATATCTCCTCGTTGCTAATATTTTTGTGGATATATTTCATGAGTTAGGAGATGCATAAGTCGATGTGATCTTTTGTGCATTTACTTTTATTTTTTTTCGCTCAATCGTTTTCATCATCTATAAGCTTCTTTCAACAATGGGCTCACGTTCACCCTATAGGTATTGTAATTGACCTTGTAGTTAGGAATTTGTATGCAACCTGAATTTTTTTCAGGCATGCTGCATATTTCATTTCAGAGCTAAAGCAAAACTTGAGATTAATTGGATTTGGAAACTAGAAACTGTTTGATATTACCTTGTTGTAATAGCATCATGGTCAGGTTCAGGATAACTAGATCCATGTTCTGTGATATGGCAATAAATATGTACTATGATGTTTCAACATGTTGCAGAACTGGTCGAAGATTGCAATTTGATGAGGAAACAAAGTGCATAGACGACCTACTGGTAAGGTTTGATGATCTCATCACTTATTTAAAGGAAAAAGACAAAACAAAAAAATAAATTTCGACCTTTTCTGATTTTGAGAAAGAAAAGTGGCTTCAATTCATTTTGGGAGTTGGACGAGCGACCTATTCCTACCTTTTTGGAAAACGTACTGATTTTTCAGACAAAGGAGTGCAGTTTTCTGATATGTAAAAGCATATGTTGCAACTTGATGATGGCACATTCTGTGGAGTTGGTAGGCAATTAAGTGTTGATTTTCTTGTCCATGGGGTGTCAATATGTAAAAAGTTCATGCCCTGGACAACATAACAGTGGTTTGATGACAGAGGACAGCAACCAAGAAGATTAATGTCCATGGAGAGTGAGGCAGTGGATTTAAAGGGCACTGATAGCGATCTGCATTCTTCCAAAAATTTTGGACAGCAAACAGGTCTTTTGGGGTGAATCCTCTTATTGCAGATTTTTCATTAAAATAGTAGTTTGCAACTGAAAAGAATGTGGATTTAAAGGGGCCAAAGTTCAATGGTGAGATAAACTTGGAATTTCCTTTATTTGGTTTTCCATTTTTCCTAACTATTTCTTCTCCTATCATTAGTTATCAGAATAACAAATTGTGCAGTCTTCAATTACTAACTTGAAGAAGACTGCACATTTGGTGGAATTATATGAAGGCCTTACAAACTGGGAGGCTCTTCACATGGTTGCTCGGAGATCCTATTTACAAGATTCGATCAGCTTTATCAGGGAATAGACAACATGGAGGGGTAACTCGGGAAAAAAAGCTTTTATGAATTATCTAGGAGACTTGGTGGGTTTATGAAGTGGATGACATGTTAGTTAACCAAAATATGAAGTTGGGTTCAAGGCCCCATTCAGGGTGCTAAAGGAACAGGCAGAGCTAGATCGAATTACCAATTCAAGAGATGGCAAGCTTTAGGCTGGAGATAATTGAGGAGTTTTTATAGGTTGATCCACATTTCGAGAAGTTAAAGAGATGTGCATGGCTTGCTGGCATTTGTAATGCACCTCGTGAAATTAATTCACCGCATAAGCCTATGGGACAGCTGGAACGTATCAATTGGGAAGATGGCAAATATCGGTCCAGGGGTAGTTAAGGAATTTTTTTAGGCATCTCTATGTATTGGGAACCTCAAGGGATGTGCTAGCATTTGTAAGGCACCTACGAAGTTTTTAATTTACTGCATACTCCTCTGGGGAAATGACGTGACCATCTAGATGCTGACAATTTTGGGGCATGTGGCAGATCTCAAGTTTCATATCCGTTCTGAAATATTTAATAAAGCTGATTGCAGCAATAAGGGAAACTGTGGAGGAAGAAGTAGAATTTTGAGGATAAGAAGGAAAGTGCAGAATACATTGGTGGCTGCAATATTTTTTAAAAAAATTCTGCTTCTATTCTAAAACAAGGAGTTGAAGACTACTGTTATTTGTTTAAAATTTGGTCTGATTTTGACCAAAAAATTTAGTGGTGCCAGCTTTAAAGAATTTGATGTCAAGTTAATTATGATAAATATCTCCAAACCAACTGAACGGAGATTTTTATAAGTGGTTTCATCCAATATAATGGACCAATCATCGTGCAAAGACTGATTCATAATTCTTTTATCAACTTTTTACTATTAAACTGCCAGCCACATTTATCTGATATAAGCAAATACTACTGCAAGATTAATCATTCCCAATAGAGTTTCTTTCTCTCCTTTCTTTTCTATTATTTCTTCACTTACTTTTAGTTAGAATTTTGTTTCAAGTTTGGTTTTATTTGGGTAGAATAGAATTTTCTTTAGTAATTACTGTGGGGATCTTGGTCTAGGTTGGGCTGAAAAGCAGTGTTAACTTCTTAATTAAATATATAACCATATTCATCAAGCTTTTTCCTAACTAATTGGTGTCAGCTTTCCGAATGCCCGTTTCCCAATCATTCTTATTAAGTGCTACCTTTATTGGTATTGCAAACTTCTCCAAATCCTTTCTCATAAGTTCCATCCATGTTACCTTGATTCTCCCCATCTTCTTATTAACTCTTCAACAAAGATTCTGAATACCTCTCCTATTCAAACCTCCTCAGATTTTTATTGTATGCGTCTATACAGTCTTCATCGAATTAAAAGAATACTAAGAAAAGGAAAAGAACAAGTCAATCAAAGTATACTGTACAGATTATGACTTGGTAGTATTTTTTTTTCTGATTTCAGGTTGAAGCTATAAGAATATTATAAAAATCAAGAAACAGATTTTTTTTAATTAATGATTCACATCATGTTAAGAATGCATTACATCATTCTATAGTTTGTGACAATTTAACTCCTATAGTTCCAATTTTCTATGATCTTAACTCAACCTTTGCAAACTGACCACAAATCTTGCAAATATAGGCTCTGAGAAGCTCAATTTTATCCATAAATCTTTCTTCTTTTGCTTTTCCAAAAGTCCCCTTACAAATCCCAAAATTGTCAGTCACATTGTGAAAATTTACCTTTTTCTTGAACTTCTTGGAACTAAGGCTGCTAACAGGCTTGTTTTAGTTCAAGTCAAACCAATTTTTTATAAAAGCCTGGACCTGTAATAATAAAACTAGAGCTGCAGACTAGCCCATAGTTAGCGTTACTAGGACAAAATACTCAAATACAACCATATACCCATATATTTCCACTTCTTAGAACTTGCAAAATCCAAGCTTAATCTTATGAATATTCTTGGAGGTTCGATTATCATTTGTAAATAATTTCCTCCTCTTTTTCCATAGATATCAATCTTATTTAAGATGGTAGTGTGTTAATGATTCAGTTGTCATCCCAGGCGATTATTTGAAGTCTCGTAGCACATACTTTGGAGTTTGGGTATGATTTTTTTATATAATTTGAAGAGCAATCGATCTACAATGGCTCAAAATATTACTTTTTGGAGATTTAAGTTTGTCAGACAGGAAAGTATTTTGATGCTTGGATGTTGAATCATATTAGGTTATGCTCCAATATTGTTTACTTGAAAAAAGGGGCAAGGTGAGGGTCAATGTCAACTGTTGAAATAAGAATTCGCATATTTCACTATAGTATTTTTATTGAGAAGGCGTTAATAGAAAATGAACACTTTATTTCAATATTTAGATAACTTATTGTCTTACCTTATATTCATGGGTATTTGATGTCTTAGAGAGAAAAATGTTTTCCTTGGTTCAATAGGTAAAAAATATTTTAAAATATTTCTATTAAATGTAATTGAAAAATAAAAAAGAAAAGGAAAAATTGCTAAAGGGGGAGGTTGGACTTGTTGAGCTTGTAGTGGTGTAATATTGCAAGTGTAACAAACATGTGCTTTGGCAAGCATTAGGTGTAGTAGCTGACTTTCTAATACCTATAGGATTTGCATTTGACTTCTAAGATGATATGATGTATGGTGGCTAACATTCTACCTCTACTAAGACTTAATGATTCATCTTATAATGTAATTCCTTGATAAAGAGCATGCTTCTAAAAGACTAACTGGCTTAAGCCATTGCTTATGTTTCAATGATATTACATTGAGAAGGAATTCTTTTGCAACTCTCAAAATGTATCTTTTTAAGTTTATAAGTTTGCATGCAGGTATACAAATCTATGTTTACAAAATATTTGCCTATACTGCTATTCAAAGATCTGCTTCAACTCCAATGCATCTCTCTGTGTCATGTATTGCAACAGTGTTGTTTCACTACCATTGCTTTATAATTTCAGGTTGATATATTCATGGATGTAGTTTTTGATGCCATGCAAGAAGACATTAGGATATTATGTAACAAGCTATCTGAATTAAACAGTGAAGTCCTATGCGAAAAATTCAGTCTCCGTGCTGCTGAGAGAACTGCCCACTATATTAGCCAACAGTGTGAGGCTTCTTTGCAGTTCCTTTTATCCTTGTGCCAGCAAAAGGTGATCCGGGATCGTGTGCTTAAACACAAGGTGGAATATCTTAACAGAATGCATATTTCTTATAAGAATGCAACTCCATTACTCCACTCATGAGCTGGTATGTATAACATATCTACTCGGGCTGCATGGCTGTCCATGTTGCAAATGGTGGCACCATCATTTCCACCATTATATTGCTTGTCGCAGAATGCTAGTGGCATGGGTAGGCCCTACCGCCCTAGAATTCCATGATCACCTGGTGGCATACTGCTAATGAAGTGTGTGCTACATGCACTAGATGAGATCTTACTCATTGGATCAAGTTCAGAGAGTAACATCTGATCCTTTTCATCATATGCAGCCCTTTAAATGTTGCTTGGACTCTTGTAATATCTATTGACCAATTCCTTAACCAACTACTGAAGTCTCTAAACTTATGACAGGAACTGTGTAAAAATGGGGGCATTCTTTTACTGGCTTGTATGATTCTAAAGTTAAATGTTCCAGATTGTTTTAAGGAGTCTTTTGACATTGTGGCTACTGTGTCTAGGTTGAAGGCAAAAATTCTGTCTATTGTAAGTCCAGAACCACCACATTACTTTAACTCTCTTTAACCCCTTGCCATATTTTGGAGTCAGAATTGATGTCAGTCATCAATGTTTCTATATGCAGTTGCTGCAGTTATGTGAGGCAGAGAGTATTTCTTACCTTGATGAGGTAGCCGGATCCCAAAAGACCATGCATCTGGCAAATTCTGTTGCATTAGAGGTAGGTTCCCTGGAAGGGAGAGCAGGTGCCATATTTTGTTGTGTTTATTTTAAACTTTGAGCTGTTATTCATCAGTTTATATGTCACTATTGCAGTTCCTTGATTCACTGAAGAATGCATTCAGACAAGAAGCCAAACAACTTGGTGATTCTCATGACAAGAGTAGCCGGATGGGCCTCGTGCTTCTTAATGCATTGCGCCTAGCTGATATATTTTCTGATGATTCAAATTTCCGGTCTTTCTTTATGACCAATACAGTATGCTATCTGAAATTCAATATCTTAGTCCTTAACTGATATATTATATGCTTTATGTCACAACTCCATCTTCATTTTTACCAGATTCCAGTCCTGGCCGAAATTTTAGCAACTCCCCATGATGAGTTCCTATCAAGTTGGTGCTCTGTCAATATACCAATGATGGAGGAAGATGCTAATCTTGAGTATGACCCATTTACTGCAGCTGGTGTGGCATTGTGTACTCTAAGCGATGGCTGTGAGAGTGCTCAATCAACACCTGTTTTTCTGACTGAAACTAATTACGCATGCCCAAGCAGTTTCAGTGGCATACCTTCAGTTGTATATGCACAGCAAAGAACATCATATTTGGTTAAAATAATAGCAAATTTGCACGTTTTTGTTCCTAATATATGTGAAGGTGACATCTTTTATCCATTATTTTCATGTATGTCAACTGGAATTTTACTAATTGTGAAAATATCTAGTCCCTCTAATTGAGTTCCATGCTGTAACCAACAGAAGAAGAAAAGGATTTATTCCTCAACAAATTTCACAAGTATATGCTGATGGAGATCCTTCAATTATCCAGATACCCCTCGAGTTCTGGTATACAGAAGGCTACCACAATTTGTAAAAACTTAAGTATATTTCTTCTCCTGATGCTTTGGTTATGTTTGTGGAATTTGAGATTCCTAGGTAAGAGAATAATTTCTGAACCCTTGGAAAACATTGACACGGATGTGCAGGTTCGTTAGCTGAGTATGCGAGATCTTTGACTGCCAACCTATTAAATGATGAGGATGTGCATCTTTTAAGGTGATTGAACTCACTTCCTTTGAGAAGTAATAGTAGTTATCTGCAAGTATCTCCATACTTTAACTCGCTAAAAAACCAGGACTCATATGGAAGGAAACACACAAAAACATTCATAGTTGTGATTAGATTGCAAATTCAGTTTAAAGTTTTCAAATGCATCAGAGTAAATAAGTTGGAACTAGAGTGGTCAAATGTGCTTGCTAATGTCCAGTAGCATGCATGAATATGACAAGTTGTAGATTTATTTATGTTTTGTCAGACTTGTTGGAAAGTCAGTGTCATAGCTTCTTGTATCATACATTATAGCCTATTGATTCATGATTGCACTTTTTCTAGGAATTTGTACATGGATTGTACATTTTGCAAACTATGCTTATTTTGTACTTGTAGCCCTTGATATATTCCAAGTACCTTTTGAGACCACTGGGATGCATGATTTGGTTGGATGGAACAAAAAAAGATGACACTTCTTCATTATGAAAACATGAAAAATAATCTGGATTAATGTTTGAATAGTTTGCTACAAGCTTAGTTGTGTGCATTCTTTGTCTGAATGTTGTGTATCAACCTGTACCAATGTGAGTACTTGGCATGGCTTGGTGTGATGCATTAGCTATTTACTGGCCCAGAAATTGGAATGATGGCCAATACTTTGTTTTCATCGCCCAGATAATTTCTACCTTCCAGATAGAACGTACCACATATCTTCCTCATCCATCCAACTCTTAAATAAAAGCATGGTGCTATAACGTGAATTTGTTCCTTTATTGCATTTTTATGATACAGTGTATATGGGCCTCCAAGCATATAATTGGCCTTATGTTTATCCTAATACCAGGCCAACTTATGTTATCTGTACCTGCCTCAAGGGCTTTTTTTGTCATCGAGTGACTGGAAAGGGAATGCACTAGCACAATTAAAGAAAGGAGGCGTAATGGTAAAGTAGTCCATGCGCCTCTGCATCGTCTCTCTTCTCTGTGTCATCTCTCTTCTATCTTCTTCTCTTGTATCTTCTATCTTCAGTCTTCTTATTTCAATTTATCATCAATGCATCTTTGTGTATTTGGCTGCTAGATGGGATCTACATCATAGTGGTTGGCCTTCATTATTCTGATTTGAGTTCTAGAAATACTTTCTAGTGATAAACAATGAAATTCAGATTTTCATTTCTAAATCCAGGTTATTGACTACTTGCATTACTAGCTTTCCCATAGAAAGTTCTCTTTTCTAGTTCCATATTTTGATTCACCAGAAATTTAATTCACAAAGAATCCTATTGTTTAGTAGGGAGCCAAAAAATAGAAATAATTTGGCTTTTATACACCATTTTGATAGTTGTTCTTTGGCTCATTATGTTGTTACCATTGTTCTGTCTCTTTCCCGCTAAATAAGGGTCAATTATGGAGCCACTTGTACTCGGACAGACGTAGTACTTTAAGACAAACTGTCAACTTGATGTCAATGCTCTAAGAACTGCTTTGAAATTCATATCTAAGGAAACTTTAGGCAAGTGATAGGCCTGCCATGAAACTTAGGAGGCTAGATAGTTTGTAGGTAAACCAACCTCGTTGCTTGCAGTTAGTTCTCGTGCAAATGGGGAGCAACCTGTTAAAATATCAGTAGATCTGGAAAGGGTGTAGACAAGGTGGGGTGGATGATTAAGGTTTTGTATGGTGGAATTTGGTACATTCCTCAGGCACAAAATGTAAGCCAAGAATCAAATTGAAATCTAAAGCTCATCACAGAAACTGTTGTGTGTGTTTGTGTGTGTGTACATGCATGTGTGTATGCATGCATGTGTATATCTATAGATATATGCACAGATAGGAATTCAGATGAACATGTACCTTTTATTAGGAGAAGGATATTTAGTGAAAGTATTCTGGACTAGTTAGATTTATTGCATTTTCTTCCTATTATATTTTGTTTGTTAAAAATGACTTGTCAGTGTGTTTTCATTGCTTAAATTTTCTTTGCAGTGTATTCTCTGATCAACTGAAAAAATTAGCTGAACCACAAATTGGAAACAATTTGGTTCAGGTAGGTAATAACACCCACCCTCGCCCTTATATATACAAATTTGTAACATAATAACACTCAATTAACCATATTATGAAAATTATTTTTATTGTTTAGATTAATGTTTTTGTTTCATTTTGTCAATTCATTTGATTTTTCACATCTGTCCCTATTTGAATGATGGGTTAGGCACTGCTTGTCAAAGATGAAGGTACATCAGACAACAAGGATGGATATGCCATGCAGCAGGTAATCTTCCAAACTTCATTTGCAAAATAATCAGATAAGATCGATATTGTTCCCTAATAATGTAAATTGAAAATCAATTGTTAACAGGATACTCAAAATAACGGGAGGACTGCACCATATTTACCAAGAAAACTAGATGCAAATGCTCAAGATGAGGCTCCAATCTTCAATACTAATGATGTTGATGCAAAAGGGAGAACTCCAGAAGGTTCACTGCAAGAGCTGGACCAGCTCAAAGTTACAAGTGATCCTACTGAGAACTTTGAAACAAGAGGTATATAGAATTGAATTCCAGCAAAATCAATCTTGACCTGTTATCTGATAATGGGGAGTTTTCTAAATCAGCAGAGCATGCGAAAGAAAGTGGCTTCCAAGAAGATGAGAAAGCAGAGAGTGCTCAGGGTGAAGAAAAGCAACCAAGAAAGAGAAAGAGAAATATTATGAATGAGAGACAGATCTTTTTAATTGAGAAGGCCCTCCTTGAGGAACCTGAAATGCAGAGAAATGCAGCTTCATTGCAGTCATGGGCAGATAAGCTGAGTTGTCAGGTGTTCATTATTGTTTAGGATTTTGTTTCATCTTTTTTTTTTTTGACTACCTTTTAGTGTTAGTTCTGAGCTGTTATGTTTTTCCAGGGCTCAGAAATTACATCCTCTCAACTAAAGAACTGGTAAGAGAGCACCCTGCTTATGTTAGTATTTTCTTAAAATCACACCAGCATTATTGTGGTAATTTAACAAGTCATTTTCCTCCTTGGCTCTGAGCTCTTAGTAGGAATCTCTCTCTCTCTCATGGATGCTTGGTTTTTACTCTACCTATTCCTCTTGAAACCATTTTCATTGTGCTGCAATGTTTCTTTGTATTTTGTTGTCTAGCAACATCAAGGAGAGCTCTCTGATATCAAGGCCTACTTTTTCTTTTTCTTTCCAACCAATTACTAATTAATAGTTACATTAAGCAAATTCATGAAGTTTTCTTGCAGTATCATGAAAGAACTTGAATACAGCAATCTTGAGTAAATGATTTTCATGGATTATGTTGTCTTCCATAGTCACTTCCATTAAGATCTTTTCCCCATAAAAAAGAGATAGTTAATGGTTTCTACAAAGTCATCTGTTAGTATAATTCTCTGGCTATTATTTCTTTTTTAATAACTGATGCACGTGCCTTCCATTAAATATTGCCATAAGTTAGCATTTTATCTCAGTTTCTTTTCCCCCTTTTATTTTGTTGTTCTTCAGCAATTCCTCTGATGCACGTGTAACATAATTCATCTGAATTGCAGGCTAAACAATAGGAAAGCGAGGCTTGCTCGTGCTGCCAGGGAAGCCCGAGCTCCATCTGAAGGAGAAAATGTCTATCCCGACAAATCCGGTGGCACGAGCGTATCCCATTTCTATGATTCCCCAGAGAGTGCTGGCGAAGAATTCTATGTTCCACCTACCAGAGGAAGCACTCACCAAGCCATTACCAGATCTGGTAGCATGATGACAAGGGCATCAAGCAATGAGGATAATGAGATGATGATCCCTCCGTCTGATTTTGTTCATGGGATGCAGCTAAACCGCCCCTCTGCAAGATCTGTTTCATTTGAACCGGGCCAGTTTGTTATGCTAGTAGATGTAGAAGGAAAGGAAGTTGGGAAGGGTAAGGTGTTTCAGGTAGAAGGTAGATGGCATGGGAAGAACTTGGATGATAGCAGCTTGTGCATTGTTGAGGTCACAGAGCTCAAGACTGATAAGTGGAAAGAGGTTCAACACCCTTCAGAAGCTGCTGGAAGGACATTTGAGGAGGCTGCTGCAAGGAATGGTGGTGTTATGAGGGTAGCATGGGACGTCATCAGAATCGTCTTGATGTCTCGATAAACCATCTTTTCAAATGCGAGGCTTCCGACTTCTGATGGTGGAGGAAGCTAGCTGATGCACCGTGCTCCTCAGGATTGAGTTGTGTTTACCTAGAGGTCCTGATGTGGTTTGAGAGCAGCAGAAATTTCAGTAGATAGATTTTGAACTTTGTGACACAGCTGTATCAGTATAAAGTCATTGTGAGAAGTAGTTGTCATTGTTGTTTTCTCTCTTTTTTCTTTTTTCGAATTGACATTCAAAAATTATATGCACTTAAGCTATCCTTGTTAATGATGGAATTTCAAGTAATCTGCAGTATGGAGAAACTCAGAAAAGCCACTCTTTTTTCACCAGTGAACAAAGAGATGGATGGAAGATTTGGGATTTTGTTAAATTTCTTGTGACATCAAAGTGTGCAATACTTTGTGAGTTTCTTTAAAGAAATTAGGGTTGGTATACTCTCTAGTTCATAGAAAGAATAACCGGAGACTCCGCTTGGTACAAATGGGATCGTGCCTGCATGGCAAGTTGGCAACTTATTCACCCGCATGCAAGTTTTAAAGTTCCAAAACATAATGAGCCGTTTTTTGTAGTTATTTTGTTTTCCCAAATAACATAGTTTTATTTAAAAAAAATTCAAATTTTGAACAAATCTTCCCTCAAAAAAAAAGCTTGTACCATCTAAAAAACAATGTTTGTTTAGTAAAAATATCATTATTTTTCTGTTACTGTTTGTTATTCTTATTATACTACCGTTACAATAGCTATTATAATATTTTAATTTTCACACTTAAAAATTGAAATAGTATATTTTGGGTGAAAGAATAGCTGTTAACCAAGACAACGGTTAATGATGATGGTCTTGCGAGAGGTCATCAAAGGATAAATTTATAGAGACCGTCCGCTAACTCATTTTATAGAGACTTCTCTTACTAAATGCCATGTAAGTGATTGTACGAATCTCGAGGCACAACACAAGCGCGGTGGAGAGGAGCTAACGGAGCCACGATGGGCGTAAGACAAGTCGTCACCCTCCTTTCCTTTTCTCTTGAAGCCGGCAACCGCCCGACCAACGCCGGAGTGACCTCCGGCCACCGGCGTCAATCGCCTCGGCCTTTTTGATGGTCCGTCCTCCTCTGTACAAGAAATTTTATATATGCCGGCATTGAGGTGTATTTAAACACTATTTTTAAGATAATGGTTGCTCCCACTGGAATGAGTTTGTTACCATAGAAGAGAGAAGGCTTTGAAAATTCTCTCTCCCTTCCTCTGTCTTTTTCTCTCCGCCGCCCTCTCCTTCCCTCCACCCTCTTTCCCTCCTTTTTTTTTTTTGCTTAGATAGGTAATTCATACAATATGTGTACAAGTACATTCAATAAAATCAAAAAATAGAATATCGCGGAACTCCCAAGGCAGCTCTCCATTCTCAGTCCACAAGGTGTTACCGGCATGGTTAGCCACAAAGCGGCTACCCAGTCTGCAGCCCCGTTGGCTTATCTAAATACTTGCTTAGCCTGGACGGCCCCTTCATCCGTCATCATCATCCAGATATCTTTCCCTCATTCCTTACCGGTTTCTCGAACTTAAAGGCAGAACCATACCGATTTGATTCGCCTCCAGCATAGCTCGGTAAGTTCCAAATCAAACGGTTCGAGACGGTATAACCGAACGGTTTGAGACAGTACCATTAACCTTGGTTGAGTCAATGCATTTCTCAATCCAATCCAACAAATATCTTATGCTTCATAAGCAGCTGCAATCAATGCCCATGATTTTATTACACTTTCTTTGGCAAGGGGCAAAGATTTTGCTGGATTGATAGTGTTGCTGGAAACTGGACCTGGGGGCGACCAGTCGGCTGAGAAGGGGAGAGCTCCGGCGAGGCGCTGGCGGGCGGCGATCCATCGGCGGGCGGCGTCCTCCGATGGATCTGCAGGGAAGCTGGTAGCTGGGTTTTCCAGCGCCGGCCCTCCGATGCCTAAGTTAGAGGGGGCAAGTGTAGATGAGGAGAAGGAACAGTGCGTGTCAGAGTTTCTGTTCGCCAGCCCCCTCTAAAATGGATGAGTCCTTTTATAAAGAGGTGTTGGGTTACCTGTGATGTGACAGGCCGAGACTGTAGTACAGCTGAACATGTCGCACGATCAGGCGATTTAATGCTCTGAGGTCGGAGGCAGGAAGTTGTCATGGCCGATTGGGTGCGGCCGAGCTAACTTGCCGTGGAGGACTGGAGAAACTCATCGTGGAGAATTGGAGATCCGTAGATAGTAGGTAGCACGTGCATTAATTGTTGAGTAAGCCGGAGATGCGCATTAATTGTGGAGTAAGCTGGAGGTCTTCGGGAGCCATGCGTGATGATGGTTGAGTAGGCCGAAAATGTGTATTAATGGTGAAGTGAGCCGGAGGTCTTTAGGGGCCATGCGCATTAAATGCTGACGACGATGGCAGGGTATGCCCCCTGATCGGACTACGAAAGGATGTGACCGTAGTAGGTGAACAACAAGGTCGGAAATCCGAGGTGGTGGATTCCGGGGTCGGGCACCTAGTCGGGCGCCGAGTCGGGAGCCTAGGAGGTTGGATGTATCCGAGGTCGGGCGCCTCTGATCACGTGATCCGCGACGTGCTCACATGCCTTGGGGCGGTTCGTATTACCCCAACACTACCCTCCGACTTCTGAGTTCGAGCTGCTCGCGAGCTCGGACGAGGAAAGTAATTGTTTTTACGGCTGTGGTGGGGGCCATGGCTTTAAATTATTCTGGTATTCCGCGCGTTTCGGAGTGTTTTTAATGAGAGGAGGTGGAACGACGCCTTTTCATCCTCCGAGACCGCTTTGCGAAGCGAGCTCATAAATGGATCCCAAGATCCGACGGAACACTGCCTCGATGGCGTGCTCGAGGCACCAAATTGAAATAAGTACGTCGCTTCAATTTTCGGAGTCGACATGCGGCGCAATCTGAACGAGAGGCGGGATTCGATCATGCCGATCTGGGCCGTCGGGAGGGTCTATATAAATCCTTCGACCTGGCCCTAAAAAAGGGGTCACTTGGTTGTTTCCTTTTTTTCGTTTTTAGTCTCTGGTTAGCCTTTCTTAGTCGTCACCGAGCTTTCCGGCAGTGCCTCAAGGCGATTTCCGGCGATCTCTCCCCCGTAGTTTGTCCTTTTCTTAGTGCGGAGCATTTTCCTTCCTTTTTTCTAGTTTTTCTTTGTTCTCCACTTTTCTTTCTTCTTTCTGAAAATGGGTCTGGGTCCGGAGGAAGTTGAGTCTTGCCTATCGGAGGAGGAATTGGAGCTGATCGAGTCCCGGTTCTTTTTCTGGCCCGAGTTTCATCTTGAACCCGCAGGATCGGGGGGCCAGGTAACGCGACCGCCTCCAGGCCGGATCGGAGTGTACATTGAGACACTCTAGGCCGGTCTGCGGTTCCCCCTTCACATGTTTGTGAGAGACTTGCTGGTGGAATATCAGCTCGTCCCAACGCAGTTGGTTCCGAACTCTTGAAGGACTATAGTTGGGTTTTTGTTCCTTTCCCTTGCGCATGGGATCCCGACTTCGGTAAATGTTTTCCACTAGTGTTTTTTATTGGAAACGAACCCGGCGGACGGAGAGTGACTGTACTTTGCCTTTCGAGGTGGTATGTCCCTCTTCCGAGGCGCCCCTTCCTCTATTCATGAGTGGAAGGGGTGTTTTTTCTTTTTGGCGTTCGAGGCGTCGTGTGGTTTTGATCCGACGTGGGGGCACCCCCGACTGAAGGCCCTCAACAGGCTCTCCGAGCCTATGGCGGACGAGCTGAGGGTTCTTGACTCCCTGCGGGGTCTTGGGAGGGATAACAACTTGGCCGACCTCCTGAGCGAGGAAGCCTTGGTGAACGTCGGCCTGAGCTCGGCGCACCCCGAGGGTAAGAGTGGTTACTTAGTCTTGTTTTACTGTTTTGCATGTTTTCCTCTCTTTTATTTAAGAGTTTTTCTTTTTATATTTCAGACATTCCCCACATGTCGACCAACAACACGTCCTTGTTCTTCCGACTAAAAAAGAGATCCGCCGAGGCGGGCGGGGCTCTTCCCAAGCCCCGCAAGAGGGAGAGACCGTCTCCTACCTCCAGGTCGGGGGAGTCTGGGGCCGGCACATCATCGGCGGCCCGAGAGGAAGCTTCAACCGAGCGCGCAAGCTCGGCCTCCGGAGGGACATCCGATTCGGCGCCTCCGGCTTGCCCCACCCCCATTGCTCAGCGGGCAGGCCAGCCTGTCATCCGTTTGCGGCGATCGAGGCCCGAGCCAAGCAGAAGCCCCGGTGTTCCGAGTGCGCCTGGGGTCGTCGCCCCAAGTTTTGCTGGTCCCAGCTCGTCTGGGACAGGGGAGTGTCCCAGGAGGGGTCCTATCGGCCTGGATCTCCCATTCCCCGAGGGCGGCTCGGCCATCGAAGATGCCGATGTCGCGCGCGCGGTCTTTCGCCGCGCGATGCTCCCGGCTGACCGAGTTGTGTTCGAGGCCCTCAGCCTTGAAGAGATTGTTGACCAGGTCTACCGGAATACTGTTCGGGTAAGTGACTTCCTTACTTTATTTTTAGTTGTTCTTGTTTCTTTCTCCTTTATTTATCATCACTTCTCTTTGCAGCATATCCACGAGGTCGATACCCTGGTATTCATCGCCTCAGAATGCCAGAACGAATCTCGGCGGTTCTAAAGACAGAAGGAATCAGCCGAGAAGAGGCTCGCGGAATTCGAGGCCGAGCTGGCCGAGGTCCGCGCGCGGAGGGAGGCCACCGAGGACGGGCGGCTCACGATCGTCAGCGAGCTCGAGGAGGAGAGGGCCGCCCACTCCCTAGCGAGGTCCGAGTTGCGCGCTGTCGAGGCGCGACTCATGGAAGCCTGCACCGAAGCTGCGAGACATAAGTATGAAGGCGGGGTTCTCCGCCTAAAAATCGAGCAGCTCGAGGCTCGAGAGAAGAGGGCGCTCGAGCAAGCCCAAAATGCTGTGGAGCTCTTCAAGGAGTCGGAAGAGTTCCGCGACATGCTTGAGGAGGAGACCGTGGACGGGTTCCTCCGGGGCTTCGAGAACTTCAGGCGGCAGATGGCTCGATTCTGCCCCTAGTTTGATCTTTCGGGGATCCAGCCGAGGTCGGATATCAGCGGCGATAGTGAATCCGATGTGCCCTCGCCGCTTGAAGAGGAGGAAGAGGAGGAGGTCGAGGTTGAGGCTGCCGAAGCGGAAGCCGGGGGAGGGAGCGCCGAGACCGAGCAGGCAGTCCAGGCGGCTCCCGCGGAGGGTATTTTCGAGGTTGCTGACGAAGCTGCTCCTGCTCTCGCCGAGGAAGGTCCCGAGTCGACCCCTACCGAGGTCCTCCAAGTGATCATCGTAGATGATCCCGGCGCTGACGAGGTCGGAGCCCCTTAAGAATAGTTTTGTCCCTTTCTCTCTTTTTTTTGTTGTAAGTGAGGTCGGCTTCTAAAGCCATTGTACAGCCGAACTCGACCATGTACCTTGGCCTTCGAGCCTTTATTAATGGAATAGTTCTTTCGTAAATTTGTGTTCACTTCTTTTCAAGCCTTTGCTCCTGTTTTTTGAATCGAACTTTTCTTGATGAATTTTTCTAGGTGCTCGAGCTCGGCTAAGTTCTTTGACTTAGGCTCGGGCGCGGAGTACGTTTGTTAAGGCGACGTCTTAGGTGCCA
>JAOXJJ010000139.1:8793740-8804655 GCA_025769935.1 Phoenix roebelenii
TTTCAGGCCAAAGGGCATCACCTTGTAGCAATAAGTGCCCCCGTCGGTGATGAAAGCCGTCTTCTCCTCATCTTCGGTCGCCATCCGGATTTGATTGTACCCGGAGAAAACGTCCATAAATGTCAGAAACTGATGTCCCGAGGTGGAGTCCACGAGTTGGTCGATGTTGGGGAGAGAAAAACTATCCTTTGGGCAAGCTTTGTTCAGGTCGGTGTAGTCCACGCACATCCACCATTTTTCGTTGGCCTTCTTGAAGAGGACTACATTGGCGAGCCAGTCTAGGTAGGATATCTTCCGGATGAACCGATTTGAGGAGCTTGTCTACCTCCTCGGCTGCCGCTTGCTGTCGCTCTGGGGCGGAGCCTCGCTTCTTCTGCCGCACGGGCCTGGAGGTCGGTTTCACCTGAAGTCGGTGAACCATGACCTCTGGATCTATTCCTGGCATGTCGGCGGGCGACCAGGCGAAGACGTCCATTTTGGCCCGCAGGAACTCGATCAGGCGTCCTCTTTCACGGGCATCCAGTCTGGAGCCGACTTGCACGGTTAGCTGAGGAAAATTTTCCTGTAAAGAAACTTGAGTGAGAAGCTCACCAGACTTTACTCGCTCCTTTCGTGGGTCGTCCCGTGCTTCCAGAGTCTCAAAGGAGAGCGCCCGATTTGTTGCCGAAGTTGATGCCTCGGCCGGTCGCTTAGCCTTGTGGGTCGCCATATAGCATCGCTTTGCTATCACTTGGCCTCCACGAACTTCGCCCACTACTTGGTCGGTGGGGAATCGCATGAGCAGGTAGCGAGTCGAGACCACGACTCGGATAGCGTTGAGCCCTGGTCGTCCGAGGATGGCGTTGTACGCTGAGGGCAGGCGGACCACGAGAAGTTCCATCCTCACGGTGCTTTCTCGAGGAGTGAGGCCGACCGTGACTAGGAGACCGATCTCACCCTCGACCGGGACTGAACCTCCGGTGAATCCAACTAAGAGGGCGTTCATTCTCCGGAGTTGATCTTCTGTCATCCCCATTTTCTGGTAGGCGTAATAATACAGAACATTTACCGAGCTTCCATTATTTACTAAGACGTGCTTTACATCAAACTTATTTACAATCATGGAGATGACCATAGCGTCATCATGAGGAGTCTCAACTCCTTCTAGGTCCTCATCCGAGAACGAGATGGTGTCGGAGGTGCGCAGGCGCTATGGGGTGGCCCTTTCATCCGCAGATCCACCGGTCGGGGTTCCTCCTCAGATGGTGTTGATGGTCCCGGCGATGGGCCTGTTGGCATTTGGATCTTCGGGCTACTGTGCGGTGGTCTCTGCTGGCCTCCTTTTCTCGCGTCGGTTCCGCACGAACCGGTCGAGTACTCCACGGTGGATGAGTGCCTTGATTTCATCCCGAAGCGGAAGCAATCCTCCGTGTCGTGGTCGTGGTCACGGTGGAAGCAACAGTACTTCCTGGGATTGCGCCAAGCTTCGGGATCCCGCATCGGGGGTGGAGGCCGAAAGTAGTCCCGACCCTGGATCTCCATCAAGATCTCTTCCCGGGGAGCATTGAGGGAAGTGTAGTTCTCATACCTCCTCGGCTGTGGTCGCGGTCGCATCGGCGATCTTGGTCTAGGTGGAGACCTTGGTCGAGGTTTTCCCCGAGGCCGAGGTGGGCTCCTCAGCCGAGGCAGATTCTTGCTCTGACGAGGAAATTGGCTTCTGGGACGGCTGCGCTCCTCGCGGTGTCTCTTCTGTTTGTTGAAGGTCGGCTCGGTCGAGCCCCGCCTCGAGGTGATGGCCTCTTCGGCCTTCGCGTACTTTCGAGCTCGGATGAGCATCTCTGTGAAGTCGGCGGGAAAACTCTTCTCGATGGAGAAGAGAAACTTGTAGGACCGAGCCCCAGTCTTCAACTCTGACATAGCTATCGACTGGTCGAGCTCGCGAACCTCCCAGGTGGCAGCAGTGAAGCGGTCGAGGTAGTCCTTGAGGGACTCTCCCTCTCTCTGTTTGATGTCGAGGAGGGAGTCCGAAGTCCGCCGCTGACGTCGGCTGGCAGCAAAGTTGGTGGTGAACTGCCTGCCGAGCTGCTCGAAGGACAATACTGTGTTGGGCTTTAGCCCAGAGAACCAGAGTCGAGCTGCTCCCCGAAGCGTCGCTGGGAAGGCCTTGCAAAGCATGGCCTCCGAGGACCCCTGCAACGCCATGAGAGCTCGATAACTCTCCAGGTGGTCGAGGAGGTCGGTCGTGCCATTGTACTGCTCCACCTGAGGCATTTTGAACCTCGATGGGACCGGCTCGTCCTCGATCTGGCGAAAAAAGGGGGACTTAGTTGTAAATTCGAAGTCACCCTCACATCTCGCCTTTCTACTGTGGAGCGCCTCGATATGGCGCTCAAATCTCTCGACCTTCTTGTCGAGTTCTCCACTCCGTGGGTCCACCACGGTAGTTTGCTCCGGCGCAGGCTGTCCTGGGACGGACTCGATTTTCGATGGCTGTGGGCTGTTGCCTAGACCCCTCACTAAGGGTCCCTTCCTGGGGGAAGCCTGGGCTGAATCCTGGCAGCAGCATCGCTCCTCATTGTTGGCCTGTGAGGAGCTAGGAAGATTCTGTCCTTGGCACGCCGGTCCATTCGGAGGAGGTGCCGGCAGGACCTGGGCGTGTGGAGGCGGCACCGGTGGGGCTCCCTCATATTGCAAGCAATGAACGGCCGCGGCCAAGGCTTGAACTTGCTGCACCAGGATGTTGAACTGCTCCGGCTGGACTTGCAAGGCTGAACCAGCCGAAGGCAGCGAATTTTGGATGGAGTGCTCCGGACTTGGTGGGAGACGCCGGAAGGCATTAAAGGCTCCCTTACTTTTCAACTTCATGATCGCAACTCGGTCCCTTCCTCCAGCACCAACTGTTGCTGGAAACTGGACCCGGGGGCGACCGGTCGGCCGAGAAGGAGGCAGTTCCGGCGAGGCGCTGGCGGGCGGCGATCCGTCGGCGGGCGGCGTCCTCCGGTGGACCTGCAGGGAAGCCGATGGCCGGGTTTTCCGGCGCCGGCCCTCCGATGCCTAAGTCAGAGGGGGCAAGTGTAGATGAGGAGAAGGAACAGTGCGTGTCAGAGTTTCTGTCCGCCAGCCCCCTCTAAAATGGAGGAGTCCTCCTTTTATAGAAAGGTGCTGAGTTACCTGTGATGTGACAAGGCGAGACTGTAGTACAACTGAACATGTCGTACGATCAGGCGATTTAATGCTCTGAGGTCGGAGGTAGGGAGTTGTCATGGCCAATTGGGTGCAGCCGAGCTAACTTGCCGTGGAGGACTGGAGAAACCCATCGTGGAGAACTGGAGATCCGTAGACAGTAGGTAGCACGCGCATTAATTGTTGAATAAGCCGGAGATGCGCATTAATTGTGGAGTAAGCTGGAGGTCTTTGGGAGCCATGCATGATGATAGTTGAGTAGGCCGAAAATGTGCATTAATAGTGGAGTGAGCCGGAGGTCTTCAGGGGCCATGCGCATTAAATGCTGACGGCGATGGCAGGGTATGCCCCCTGATCGGACTACGGAAGGATGTGACCATAGTAGGTGAACGGCAAGGTCGGAAATCCGAGGTGGTGGATTCCGGGGTCGGGCACCTAGTCGAGCGCCGAGTCGGGAGCCTAGGGGGTCGGACGTATCCGAGGTCGGGCGCCTCTGATCACGTGCTCCACGACGTGCTCACGTGCCTTGGGGCTGTTCGTATTATCCCAACAGATACAAAACATAAGTCCGTAGATCATGCTTCTGTCTCATGGCTTCTCACATTGTCTCCCATTTTTATCCTCTGTTTTGGACCTACGCCAACATGACAAGAAACCACCACCTTCAAAATAACTCAAGCCAGAGAAGGCCAGCTTTTCATACAGAGAATATAGAGGTCATATTCAAGGTCTGATAGGGCATCGATATCAAGTCAGCAAGCGCAGAAAATTTCTACGCAAATGTAATCCATTTCTTCTTCTCTTTCAACTTTCCTAAGCTTTTCTTACTCTTTACCTGGGCAACTTAAGGAGTTTATCTGGTTGGTCTCCACACAATTATGCTCGTGATATGAGACTTGGGACTGAATGAGAGTTCTTTGTACCTTGAGGATAATCTCGATATGAACCTACACTAGGAGGTGCAATCCGTTCTTAGAATCTTAGGTCAGCATCTTCACATACCTTGTTCCAGGCACGCATTCCTTCCAAATTATTTTTTCAATTTATCTCGTTATTAAAATTTGAAATTATTTATAAAGCTTGTTCTATGTAATTATTACCAATTTTTAGGATAACTAAAAATTGACAATGCGATAAAGAGATATGCAAGTCTACATGCATGGACCTGGTTATCTTATTGACATGACAATATATCTAAACCTTACAATAGAAAAGATACATATATCTTGTAGTGGCCTTTTAGATGCATGTACAAGGTTTTTTTACCTTTTATTTTTTTTTCTCGATACAAATGCATGTAGAAGAAGCTGCGGAGGGTTTTCATATTTGTCATTTTCGCCACCTCTATAATAATGGCATCAGAACGACTGAGTGTGACACTGTTTTATGAGTTGATAATAGAGTGTGTTTTGAACTTTTTATGACAAAAGGGAGATCTAACAAGCAAGCACCAAGATAGAAATTCTACAACCTGTTCAACAGTTGGTGTTGCCATCTTCGTCGTCATTGTATTTATCTTTTCTCATTATCCTTGTTGATAGAAGGGCTGAAGGACAGTAGCATTGCTTCTCTTTTTTTCTTCTTAGAATATATATATATATATATATATATAGATAGATAGATAGATAGAGAGAGAGAGATTGATTTTGTATAGCCTCTCATGGGGCGAAAGGTTAAAAGGAATAAGGTATAGGAAGCTCCCACAAATATTCAAACCCCCTACAGTTGAGATACCAAGATGTTCATAATTGTGATTCCTTTGATAATTGATTTTTCTTACCAAAATACAAAATAAAGAAAGAAAGAAAGAAATTGAGTTTAGGATGTACGTGCATCATCATCTTCTGTAATTTGAACATCGAACAGGTTTCCTAAGCTATGGCAAGGCTGCAAGAGCTAAAAAGTGCCAATGTTTTTTTTCTTTGTTGCATTGCTTGATATAAGACGCTCCCACATTGACAGTGCTAGAAAGATTTTTGATTGTTATACCTGACCCATGACCTATATAGTAGATCAATTATAGTGTCGGTGATTGAATTTGGAACTTTAACCTTGTGAGAATATTAGAACTTTCATGAAACGAGTATGTGAGGATTTGCAGGCATGCATTTAGTCCAAAAAATTCAAATAGCACTTTCTGCTAATCTTTTGAGGTGAAGTCCTAAGTCGGTTGGCTTGCCAACTCCATACCACCTAAAGTCTTCAGAACTTTTCCTATCAAGCAGGCCCAAGATCCATAAATACCCCATTATTGTTCTTTTTTCATTCTCTTTTTTTTTTTTTTTGCTAGATTTTTCATTCTTTCCCTGATGATGAAGGATCTATGTACCTTACTCCTCGCCCATTGAAATGATCATTGATGGTGGTGACCAAGGAAGATTGACAGAAAAAGTAATATATGACACCTTTCTAAACCATTTTTTTTCATATTTCATTGAATCAGAATACTAAATTTTGCTCATAAGCTAATTTTACCTTTTTTTTTGGTGGTTATTTCTAGGTTAATCTTGAAAGTGGTAGGTCTAAAAGCATCGCTTAAATGTAATCACATGACTGGGAACAACCTTATAAGCGGAGGTTGTATTAGTTCAAAGGGATTTGGAATTATCTCAACCATGCAGTTCACATGAGGTACAAGCTTTATAGTGCTACCAAGGCAAAATTGCACACAAATTCACGTAACGTGATTGAGCCCAGTTTGTAGGTTGGTCAAAGGGCCCAGTGGGGCCCACCTATAGTAGCTACATGGTTCCAGATAAGAGTGCAAATTGGTCGGATCAAATCAAGTCGGATCATATTCATGAGTGACCCAGATCCGACCCGGTTTTTTATTCGGATCTAAATTTTGGACCCAGATCCAACTCAATAGAAGATCGGATCAAATCAGATCGAGTCCACTGCTACAATTTTTAACCCAATAAGTCATTCAGGTCGGAACACTTCTCCGTCAAGTTCGCTTGTCGCTTGTAATATTGGCTAAAAGTTATATTTTTTGAGAATACAGTGGCTAAAAGTCATCTTCAGATGCTCTTTGTATGACTAGAAAATTTAATTGATATGATAAGACTCATCGGCTTAGCATGTCTACAAGTGGGAGTTAGATTTACACTTAGACTCGGGGCTTTCAGACATTTCGAAATCAAGAAATCTCTAAAAAACAGATGCTATTAGAGAATCCCCTCCCCAAAAAAAAAAGAACCGAGGAGGAAAAAACTACGAGCAGAGGCCCCTGCCATTCCAACAGTATGGAGATGAATTGACATATGATATGTTTAATTCAACATAAACAGATGAAGAATATGCAGAGATTATAGCATCCAAGGCATTGCTGTCGCAAAAGCATATAAAAGAGATTGCATACAAAGAATAGAATAACAGTCTTAAACAAGACCTATCTTAATCAATAATATAACATGTAACACAATCCCATATTTCTCTCGATTCTTTAACATTGATTCAAAACATTTCTCTTGAGATGGAATTTAGTCATCATACTGCTGAGGTTAGTTTAAGCCCTTCTGTTTTTATCTATTAGATGATGATCAAAGACATCTAGTTTTAAAGGCAAAAACTAAAATTCATCTCAGTATAAAAAAAGTAAAACAAAATTACAGAGCACAAAAAGAATTGTGATGGTTGCCATCTCTTAAATCATTAAAAAGGAAAAAAAAGACAGTCCATTTCAATTCTCTCTCTACTTGTGGTTTACATGTCAATGACCAACTCACTAGCAAGTTTTCTTACGTGCTGTCGAATTATTTCAATGACAACCTACCATTCAGTAGACCTACCATGCTATAGATGAATGAAAGGAAAAAGAATGGTGTATAAATCTGAACTAGGCTTTCTCACAATCAAAATCTGCAGTGCTGAGGAATAATTATGAAACTCCTAGAGATGGGAAGGAAAAGGAAAGGAGGAAAAAAACTGCAATCTGATTAAGGGCAAGGATTGGGATATCTTGCATGAACCTTGTTGATCTCAGCAATTATTTCCATTGGGAGATGGATCTTAGAAGCTTGAAGAACTTCCCTTAGCTGCCATTCTTTAGTTGCCCCAAAAACAGCACTTGCAACAAGAGGGTGCTTCAAGACAAATGCTGCCAAAGAGGACACAAATGGGAACCCAAGTGAGAATAAAATTTAAATTAATGCTGGCTATCTGCGAACACAGTTCATACAGCATTTGACTGCTAACAGACACAACTAGGGCACAAATTGAATTATGTACTCTCATATGACCCTTCTTACAGGCTGAAATTAAGATTCTTTGACCACTTTGCATTTTTCTTGTGCATTCTGCCGTCTAATCATATGTTGGGTTCCTGATAAAATTCCAAGTTGAGATGCTCTATTTATACCAACAAAGCTGGATTATTCATATGATATGAAAACTAGTAGTAGAAATGGGGGAAGGAGAGGGGATCCTTACATCAGAATACACGGGTCATGGATGAGATGGTGGCTTAGTTACGCTACAAATTTAATTGTCTTGAGCAGGATTTTCTTGTCTTGCATTCGATCAAATATAAATTTTAAAGCTCAATTTCTACAGTTCAACTATTGAGCCTTTTCTATAGGTGCATAGGATAATTATTCTCCTTTGATGCAACTGTCTTTTCCAACTGCTTATGATCAATAAGCTAGGTTATCACGAATTTTTGCAATATTAGTCTCCAAAGGTGTCATGTGAATAAGGGATAAGATTGTTTCAAAACTCTTAAGGAAAGCCATGTCAACAAACAAGAAGAAGGAACATAAAATATAGAGATATTGCATTTAACCATTGACCATCAATCTATCATCCAGTAAGCAATAGTCACTGGTCATACCAATTGCAAGAGATGCAGGAGAAAAACCATACTTCATGCCAATATCCACATATTCCTGCAAATATACATGGGCAATTCATGAAAACAAGAATTGTGAAAGTATATGCTGAAGATATTACGAATAGACAGTTTGAAGATAGGCAGGTTTACCAATATGTTACTTTTGTTACAAGTGAAACCTAATTAAGCATAAAAAAAAACCAAATAGGTTAACTTTTCTTAGTGTGAGGGAGGGAGATCCGCCCGCACTATGATAACCCAAGTCTGAATACTTTGAATGTATTATTGAAGACTCGAACCCAAGACCTCTGGTTGCAAAGCAAAAAGGTGTGACCATTGGGATAAGCTTCAATTCACTAAAGAGGTTAACTGATTAGGGTCAAGCCCAGCTATCCTGTTAAGACCAATAGAAACCTTTGTTGCAAACAGGACTTGACACATACCTGATATTCAAAGTGACCAGCATGTACAATGATACAGCAATTGTTTTCAGATAAACTATACCAGCATTAAGTCAGGAGCTAGTCTGCTTTAAAGGCAGTCTATTGGACATAGTAGGGATGTGAATCCAGGTTGTACGAATGTACATAAATGGAAACTTTATGATTCAACAGACATGTGAACCATAAAGAAAAGGGTATAGTGGAATCTTAAAGATTTTGAATACTTTTAACTAACAAATCTCAGAACTCGACACTGATATCAAGCCTATATGCATGGAAATTGAAGAATTATAATAATGTATTAAAAAGAACTTTTAATAGTGAATCCATTTCAGTATTGCTTATGTTGATAACTAAGATTATAACTTGAATAATCAGCTCAGTACGTTACTAGTATAGTTCAAATCTTCTAGACCATAAGTCTGCAAGGTTTCTGGCGTAACTCTTTCTTCCGGTGATTTTTGTCCCCTGTGACCCATCAAATTAACATCATCACCACAGTCTTAACATTGTCTGCGGATATCGTGATATATACTAATATGTAATAAACTAAGAGATATTTAATCTTGTGTGCTGATGAGGAGACTTCATAGAAGATAAAGTTGTTCAGGCAATAAAGGAGCTAAAGAAGCAAGGATCAACCACATTAACTATGAAACAGATCCATTAGAAAGACAGAAGAGAAAATCAACATTTTTTAAATCCACCAATAAAGAAGTAAGTTGGTTTCCATTCTTCATACTTTCTTTAACAAGTTATCTTTTAGCGATCTTGAAAAATTCAGAACTCAATCGATGCACATAACATGATTACCTGAACAGCTGATTTTAATATGGGATTGGAAAGGTTATATCTAGATTCACCTTCAGAATATCTTCCTACAATGAAAAAAGAAGAAAAATCAACCAGAGTGAAAATTAATGAACCAGAAAATTTCCAATATCAGCTATTAAAAATTTACAGATCATGGCTTCAACCTCGGAATAGATTCATTCGTGCATCTGATGGACCCCCACTAGGAGAGAAATACTTCCCAGAAAGTATGCCCATTGCCATTGGGCTGTAAGCCAACAAGCTAATTCTGAAAAGTTTTTATTCAAATGAGATGTTTGGCCAAGTTTGTATGCATAACTAGGTAACATTCAATATCATTAGACAACATGTAATGCCAGTACATAAGCCTAGATAAGTATATGACATGAAAGAAATGCAGGTGTAAAAGAAAGTGAGAGTTGTGTGATATATTCATCGATTCCCATGCTCAATTTGAAGAAGAAGATGATGATTATTAGAGCCGTATCTTATTTCTAAGGAAACAAGCTTTGCCACCTAGGTTTTTGGATTTGTAGATTAATATTATTAAGTACAGCTAAACAACAATATTTTAATACCATGTTACATGTCACCTGCTTGACTCTCTTAACGTTGCTTCTCATATGTTTTGAAATTTAGCATAGTGCTGCGTTTATTCCACATCTTTACATTACTCAAAATCTTAATATGTTAAAATATATTTTTCAAATTTCTCCTGATTAATTTTTTTCATATCACAAAGATCTTCATGTTTATTAAACTAAATGGTGACATATTCATTTATTAATTAAATAAGGAAACAAAATAACCTATTACTGTACATGTTAAAAGATTTCTATCATGCAATTTTTTTACTTTTACAGCCATAGTGTCTCACGAGGAGTCTTCTGGGAATCCTAACCATGAAGGCTAATATCAGCCAATCACAACCACTATGATCAGAATCTGATCTCTTACATAGCCAACTCCTGCTCTCCGGGCATTGAAATCTCACCAGACACATAAAGTTGCAACATCCACAAATTTTCTCAACTCACCCCCCCAACCCCCACCCCACCCCAAAAAAAAGTTCCCTGACTGGATATAGTGATAAATGATTGATAAGAATATAAAGAGCATTTTGGATGGAGATGTTGGAGGACAATCTCTCAAAGTCAAGATCCCATAGTGTGAAAGGATAACAGGTAACCAGCTTCATTGGTCTACATGTTGGTATCATGGTTTAGTGAATGACACAAGGCATGTGTTTGAAGAAATTTTCATAAAGCAAAAATATCCAGTTACATCTTTACTTTTACATAGTATAGCAGAAATGTTACATATGATTTGGGAGGTTCTAGATATTTCACAAGATGAGTTGTGTAACACTTTGGCCCCAATATACACATGAGGTTGAGAATAAATTTGATTGCATCTCTCTCCAAGCATGCATAAAACTACAAAAGGTGAAATACGGTAAATAACAATTCATGATATATGATAGGGAAATTATTGGCACGAATGACGAACCCAAGATGAACAACCAAAATTTTGGTTGTATTGTTGCAAATTGAATGTTGCATCCAGACAATAAATATAGATTCAATACCGTCACGACCCCCGCCCCATTCCGACGGGCCGCCGCGACGGTCCTAGGGTGCGGGTAGGCATAAGGCCACCAGCCACC
>JAOXJJ010000139.1:8804755-8870851 GCA_025769935.1 Phoenix roebelenii
ATCTTTTGATTCCTTCCAATTTTACCCTTCATATCAATTTTAAAGGACTATTCTATCCCTTTTTTATATAAAAAAAATTTTTGGGGTTATTACAAATACAAATATTGGACCTAAGGTGGCATAAGTTACTGAGTAACTGGATCATGTTTTGGACCAAGTCCTTAACAAAGAAGTGGTTCAGATCAGTCAGGCCACCTAGATTACCTCCAAACTTGCTCCTTACTCGTGTGGAGATCAGATGACCTATTAAGAGATAAAAATATCACATTACATTCTTTTCTCTTCCATCACCTCTACATGTTTAAATATTGCTTTTAATGGCCTCTAAAGTCATAATGATGAAAAAAAATCAAGCCACATTTCTGTTGTAAGCTCTCCATAACTCCAACCCCGAGCAGCCTCTACTTTGATCATATTTTTTATAATTGTCACTCCTTTTCCACGGGCTGACCACATGCATTGCACATGCAATTGCTAGTGCTAAATAATGATTTCAAAAGTAGGTGATTATCCAAGAATGCTTGGACATTTGGAGAGAGCTGCCCCCCCCCCCCCCCCCCCTCTCCAAGGTTCGTTGCGGAGAGAGCATGATGCCAGGCAGCTGACATCCTTCAGGCACATCTAACAAACATACCCTTGACAACTCGGGATACTTGGGGCTCCCCCTCTGCTCGTGGAACGTCTCGCACGGTGTTCTTCATCTGGGATCCCCCACCTTCGAGTTTCCTCAAGATAAATTTCGACGGATATATACTGGATGGCGGGAGCAGGGGAGGAGCCGGCTTCATCATCAAAGGTCTGGACTCTAGGGTGATTGCAGCTGAGGGCTGCCAGATTTTCGACATCTTGGTTTCCGGAGCAGAACTGCGAGCAGCTTGGACTGGCGTGTGCTATGCGTGGCGCGAACTGTGAGCTTGTGCTATCATTCTCGAGGGAGATTCAGCTACAGTTATTGATTGGATTCAGCAGAGTGTGGATGAGGTGGACGAGCACCATCCGCTGCTCAGGGATATCCAGGCTATGATCAGTGGTGGGATGGTACCGCAAGCAAAGCATGCGTATCGTGAGGCTAACGGGGCAGTAGATTGGGTAGTCTCATATATGGCTAACCATTTTGAGAAGACTCTATGGCTAGGGGAGAGGGGATTACCCGGTGAACTTCGGGGCTTGTTATTTTTTAACTTTTTTGGATGTATTTGTATCCGATTTGTATGAGACATCCACTTCAACAAAAACAAAGTAGGTGATTAAAATGGAATATCTAATTATGCAACCTGGCTTCCTCCTCACTATGGAAATGTAATATTTCATTTATGATCTTTAACTTGGCAAAGATAATGGACCCCAAAAAAGATGCTTATAAATACCATTTGAACAATTAGATTTGCTACACATAAAACAACTTAGTGTGATGAATATCATTGTCTACAGTCCAAGTCCATTATAAGCCTAGAAGGCATAAGATCAAACTCAAATCATCTCATGATCATCAAAACGAAATAAGCTAAAATCATTACCCAAATCAAAATGCAAGAAATCTATCTCTTGCATTATGTTAAAATGTAAAGGCAAAGACTACACAAGCTTATAAATTTCAAAGAAAACATAATCTGGATTTCAACGATAGATAGCTATACAATACCTAAGTGAACCGAATAACAGATTACCTCTCATGGTGGCAGCATTCAGCTAACGCAGCATCAAAATTTCGGCAAAGTAAGTTGTAAGAGTTCTGGCAAAAAGGTTGGCAATTATTATCCCAAAAATAACAGGAAGTAGTCCATACCTACAACAAGAATGGGCTCATACCTGCAGGGAAACTAACTTACTGTTGAGCCGAATTTTCCCAGCAAGTTGAAGGAATTTCATCACCCCATATGGTGTTTCATTACTAAGACCAATATATCTGATCTACAAGCGTGATTTCTTGTCAAATAAAACTAGATGTATTCTTAAAATAATCTGGCAACCAATGTCCAACCATGCTTGCACACCTTACCAGCATCAACAGCTTTTCCAAGAGCACCAAGCTGCTCCTCTATAGCCACAGATGCATACTGTCGACTTGGATCATATTCAGTTTCTCCAAACATTGGAACATAACTGGAAATACAGTGGAAAGCCTCAGAAACAAGATAACAGAAAGAAGTTCCCTATTGGATAAATTATATTCATCTGAATCAGCAATTACTCTGCAGATTTGCCAAATAGGAAAAGAACATATTCATACATACCGGTCAGGCCAATGTATCTGATACAGGTCAATGTAATCTGTGCTCAGTCTCAACAAACTGCATCAAGTCAAAAGAAAAGAAGAACAATAACTTTTGGGTTAAATCTTGTACAGAAATTAATCTCTCAGCATCTGACAGTAGATCTTTCTTCAGACACTTTTATATCCATATACAAACAATTTCTGTACACAACAGTTATGTTGGGAATAGTAGAAATATACTATTGAAACCTGTGCCATGAAAGATTTATCAATATCTAAACAATCAAACAACAAGCAAGAAACTAATTGATTTCATTCTGATGTAGCAATTACTTATACATTTCCATAGCAAAGACTTGGACTTTTTCTATTATAGCATCCAGTTGCAGTAGACCCGCACTACATTTTTTTCATTTCATGTTTGTTAGCAGTGAACTACTTCAGTTTTTTTTGTTAATTTTTTAAACCGAAATCTTGTTATTTTGGGGCTTTGTGCTTCAATTTTTCATTATGGTTAATAACCGTGCTTTAGAGATGACTAAAAGAGCATTAAGGCTCCGTCACTGCGGTGTCTGGGGAGGGTCAGATGTATGCAGCTTTAACCTCTTGTGCGGAGAGGCTATTTTCATATTTTAAACCCATGACACCCAGGTCACCATGTCTTCGTGCTTGAAAGATAGATACATTCCCAAAAACCAAATTGAGTTCTTCCCTCCTTGCCTAGACTCATTACTGAAATAGGGAACTTTGGAAGGGTTGCTTTTTCTGTCAGCTGAGCTAAAAGTTTGCCATCAATAAAAGACATCTCCTTGCCACCTACCAGCTTTCCAAATTTTAAGCTAAGTCCCTCTTGCCTGTAGTTTCCTTAATCAAGGATTTAGCGTTAATTCGGAGGATATATGTCAAGCAGAGATCCAGTCACAAAACAGTATTAAATTTGAATCAATCAAAATTCAGAAAATATGAAGCAGTTTTACGTTGATGTATAATAGCCAATAACATGTATTTGGGACAAGGCTTGTTAAATGGCTAGTATTAGCAAACTACTTGAAGATTTGATGGGTGAGGTTGCCCAGTAAATGTTAAAGACTAAAGGTTTAGACATTTAGTGCTGGTTTGGAATAGAAACTGAAATGACCACCTGACTCTAGAGAGGAAAGCAAACAAAAAAAAGGTTGAACTGAATAAACATAATTTAGTCTTGAGTCGAAATTGATGATTGAGAGATGTTTATTTCAATTTTAGTATCTAAGCTTCATAATACAAAAATGAAGGCAGACAGGCAAGGAACTCCAAATAACATTGTGATCAAGTTTTGACAATGATGCTTCTGCTTTGTTGCCAGTGAATCTCTATTTCGTAGGATATATCATCAGAAAGGAA
This sequence comes from Phoenix roebelenii, assembly GCA_025769935.1. NCBI lineage: Eukaryota > Viridiplantae > Streptophyta > Magnoliopsida > Arecales > Arecaceae > Phoenix > Phoenix roebelenii. The sequence continues at coordinate 8,808,354 of JAOXJJ010000139.1, forward strand.
AAAACTGACATACAAATAAAAATGTAAGATTCCAAATATATCATGTGAAAAATCTTCAGCAAAAATTATACTTCGAACATGTAATAAACAAAATTTTCTTATTAGATATATGCCCTGGAATATATAACTATACTACCAGCCCTGGTCCAGAAATGTCAATGCTAGCCACTCATATTGGAAAGAATGACTGAAGGCACATAAGACTACAGCGTCAGTCAATTATTAAATGCAAAAACCTTGATTTATTGATGCTTAAGGAAGGATCCTAGAAAAACATTTCATCAATTAGGATTGTAGAAATATTATTACCAAAAGTGGGCATGGAACATGGCCACAAAAAAAAATACAAACCCAACAATGTTTATGCAGACTTTACACATAAGTCATCATGCTGATTTTTACAGGAGACTTTACAATCATGTAGCCAAGAAAAGTTTAATGGGAATAGGAGGCCACTCAAAGCCCTTTTTGAAAAGGCCCAAGGATTCGCAGGTGAAACTAAATTATCTTGTTCCAAATAATAAGTTAAGCATTGGTGTTAATTTACATGTTGTGCTGATGACCTTAACTAGCACCTAGTATATTTCCATAGCTATGAGATCAATGTAAACAAACAGAATGCACAACTTCAACATCCAATACAGCATAAAAGGGGAGGTTCAATTTATTCGACCCTTAACTTACATTTCAAAAGCCAGCATATGCAAATTATCAAGTCTAGCTGATGGTAAAGGTATAGGAAGGTGATATTAGTACCACTAATAGCCTAGGACAACCTATCTCTTCTATAATTTTAATGGCGATTCAACAATCAAAATGGCTGAGCAGAAGTGTTTTCACATATGATTAATAATTAATGCCATCACCAAAAGGAAAACCTCCACTAAAGAGCATCGACTCGTCTCCCTGTATCACCTTTAAGAGTCCCTCAGGCTTATCATATACTTGACAACTGACGCAGTTATAGAGCTCACACGGCAACATGAATACAGATGCCAAAAATAGTAAGATCCTAAAATCTTAAACAAAGTGATGCTAATGTGTATTTCTGTGTATCCTTAGCATTGTGTTTTGGGATGGTATCTCTATTAGGTTCATCTTACAATATGTGCTGTGAAGATAATTACAAATCTTTATTTATCCAAGAGAATCTTCTCTCTTTGTCTAGATTCTTTCCTTATCCAAGAGAATCTTCAATAGTTGCTCTATGGTTGAATAACCCTAAACTACATAACCTCTCAATTAGATTTCTCCTTGCACTGATTGGTATTTCAAATTTTGATAGGTGGTTCGTGCATCATTTGATACTTTGATAAGAAACTGGCAACCAATTCACAGAGGGCCAACTTCAGGTAGAGAAATGGTCCTAAAACTGTTCCCCAAATTTAGACTGCACCCTGTTCATCTTGATAAACCCATACAGAGGGGATAAGGCTTGCAAGTTAAGGTATCTATGATATGTATATGAGTATAGCTTGAAGGTTAACATAGTAATTAACAAACTGTTTTCTAGTTTAACCAACTTGCCAAAAGGAAGACAAAAACTTGGCTATAAAATCATTAAGTGTTAATTTAAGAGGTTTGGGCATGTCAAACACAGCTAAATCAACTTGCCCAATTGAATGGCATCCTGTTTAACTATCACCTCTCCAAGACAATAATCATATGTCAAATATTGTTGTCAAACATCCACTTTAGACTCTGTAATATGGTTGGAACTATTTGTTGAATCATAGTACTGAGGAATCCTTCAAGTCGAGCAGGCTATAAGCCAGCGAAGGTTAAGCCACAATAGGTTGGACCTCATTCAGGTCGTCTGGCTAGGTCCAATCTAGCCAGGCTCAAGATTATTCTAGACAATATAGGTCAGTATGTCCCAACCTTGGCTTGTCTAGGGCCATAACCAACCTAAAAAAATAATGAGGTGCACATACGTATAAGCTTTACAAAGTGCATGCATGCATCCATACACCCACAAAAACATGAGTTGGTTAGTTATGGGCTTGGTCATTTAAAATAGCATCAGGTATGGCTTGGGCTGGTTTTGAGTTCCATGGCCAATGAGTATCGAACCTAGCCTTGGGTGGCTAGACCAGGCTTGCCCACTGAGATCCCTTATAGGAATGTCAGCTTGCAAGATGATAGTTATTTCAATTCCTCTACTGGTCAAAAAGGTCAGTGAAAGGATCTCTTCAAGGGTGGGAGAAGATTTCTTTTAATCCTCTCAATTTAAAAACAAAAGGAAAAAAAAGCAAAAACTTAGTATTGATATAAATCCAAGTATTGGTAGTAGCAAGTTAAATTACACCTTTCCAGCAATCTAGTGACCAATCCTCAAAAACACACATGCACGTATGCATACATTCACGCACCAATCCAACGAATCAAATCACTGTAAAATTGTAACCTACTCTTCCACTCCCAACCATATGATTTGGCATTTGTAGATAAATAAAAGCAGGTGTCCAATCATTGATATACTTCTTGTGACTACAGAAGGTGCTCAAATATAAAAATGTCAGAAATCATTTAATGACTCCAATATACACTTCTAATAAACAGAGTTGGACCTAATGATAAATCTCGAACCTGTTATTAATGGCCTCTAAAATATTATTAGCATCCAAAGATTTAGGCCCCCCTCTAATCCAAGTCATCTGGCCAGATGGTCCAGTAACCTGTGGGCAGAGCAATATAGTTACTTCAATAAATGCTGCATCTGGCATAAAAAATATGTAAGAAAACTATAGGGATATTAGAAAGTAATAGCATATATTGTATACATCTTGCATTTTAAATGTATAATTTTCTTAGGTAGCATTGTGAATAATGGACTGAAATGGAAAACAAACCATAATTAAACCAAACCACAAGAATTTTTGAGGGACATTTATATGAAATATTATGAATAGTCAAGAAATATATTCTTTGTATCTGGAGTGGTACATCATCAAAGCAAACTCTACTTCTCTTTCATCTTGTCTAATCCGTTTCATATTCCTGCATTCCTGTATACTCTTCCTTCATTTTCTATTAAGATGGATGGGTCCATGTTCATGATGACTCGATACAACAATTGTTTGGGGAAAAGAGATGGCCACATCATGTTAACAGTCAATGCCTTTGAATAAGGCATACATGATGATCTAAAAGTAACAAACTCCGATCGAACTTATACAAAATACATAATCCTAGATACCCATGATTTTTAAATAGAACAAGTCAATGATATCCACAAACACACAACATAATCCCAGATGGAAGCAATATTCTAGGACTTAGAACTACTTGTCAGGTGATCTTAAAAGAAATATGAACGTAGCATGTAAAAAATGTTTCTACTTACTGAAGGCATGATAAAGCACTAATGCTTAAAGATTACACTAATGTTTTATGAACTATGTGGTATGGTTCAGCAACTACCCCAATCGAATTATTTGGTCCCACTCGTTATCAGTGGGAAATTAATCCATAAAACATGAACACAAAAACAAGCCTTATCTATTTGGGCGAGCTTTATGAATTTTCCCTAATGAGGTTGTCTATGTCCTATGCTGCTCACGGCCAAGCCACTTCAAATGGTGATCACCAATTTGTCCATTTTAGGTTACTCTAAGGTTTCTCTTACACACTCATTTTTAAATCTAGAATTTTTAGCATTACAACTTACCTGCCTCGACATCTTCTTTTCTGCACAACCTATTAATTATCTTAAACATAAGTAAGAAACAAAAAAGATAAAGTCTCCAAATACATGTTATAATGCAAATAGCAGCAAAGAAGCAAAGCAACATAAATACAAAAAGGAGAGCTAAAAAAAAACAGGCACTTCTTCTTTATGAACAATCATCCAATGAGAAGGCACAAATAAAAATCTCTTCAGTGTCAAAAGATAGGATTTAGTTTACAAACTTGGAGAATTATTATTTCTCTATATTGTTGTATAACTTTTCTTACAGTATATTTCTATCTACAGCTTTTTTTAGAAAATATTCTGTGCATATCAAAAAAAAATTTATCTATTATATGCTGAAACCAACTATAACAGATTACAGTCATCTGCCATCTATCAATCACCCAGACATATACATATACATCGGTATGCCCAAATTCTTGTATGCTATGACACATCACATGTGTCAGAAAAATGAAACACACAACAAGCTGCATAGCTTGCGGACCAGTTTGTAACTGGCGCAACTTTTAGAGTTATCTAAATGCCAAAAAATTGTGATGCAATAGTTATTACCAACTGAGAGAGATTTGGTTATTGGTGTCAAGACCGCTATCTTCTGTGGAAAATAAAAGGTCGAAAATAAGTCACATAGCCTGCTCAAAATGTTGATGGCATACATAGATAAGATTAGCTACCAAAAAGTATGCAGAATCATGTCTGTCAACGGATGAGGATCAGCTAAGAGCCTATCCGCCAAATCATAAACAATTGACATCTAATATAGCATGGCTAGCACATAAATGTTGATGGATAACTACCAATCTGGACCTATCTCTATTTCTTTACTGATAATTTAAAGAAATACACAATACCAATTACCAGAATTTGGTTCTCTCAAATCCATTATAGTAGAAGGCGTACTGGTAAGCTGACCATTTTAGGTATACCTCCAGAAAGAGCAGAAACTTGAACTTTTCCCTCTTAAAACCAATCCTTGTATAGAAAATTTGCAACCAATGGCCCTAGAATAAGGGGAATCGCAAGGTCATATTTGTCCATTTCATCAAATATTTCCTTTTTCCCCTCATTCACACCCAACGACAAACAGTACGGCGTCGATTCAAGTAATAACTACAGAGTAGACCAGTTCCGATGCCAAAAAAAAAAAATCTATGTCACTTGCAGAAGAACGGGTCTAAAAATAAGAATCTCTCTCTGTGTGTCTCCGTCTATCTCTCCAAACAAGTTTGCAAATTGGGCCTATAACAGCATTCATTTTCTCTTGCACATCAATTGCATATTTGCATCTTTGTTTCCTTTTCTTAATAATCGCCAAACAAATAAATTTGAAAAGCCAACAGCAACTAGTATAAGCATCCACATAAATCATCTCCATCCAATCCGCTCATAAAACAAAAGGGAAAACACAGTAAGATAAAGGCAAACAAGAAAGGACCTTAGTAGCCACAACGACACGGTCGCGCGGTATCTTCCGCTCTCTCATCCAACGACCAAGGTACTTCTCACTCCACCCCTGAGTAGCTCTTCGCTGAGGCACCGGATACCTTTTCCATAAAAAAAAAAGGATTTTTTTTCACACAGAGACAAGATCGAAAGCATCCAAGTTAATAAGAATTAAAACAACAAACCAAGAACAGGAAATGTGGGTGAGAGAGTGTGAGAGAGAGAGAGAGATCAACATCTCAGCGCTGTCGACGAAGTTCACGCCGGCTTCGAAGGCCTGATCGAGAAGTCGAAAGGACTGCGGCGGTGAGTTCTGCTCCCCAAACGTCATGGTTCCTAAATAAACGAAGAATATTCGTTAGAACTTAGAAGTTAGAATCACAGAGGATTTAGAGAGAGAGAGAGAGAGAGACCGAAACATAGCCTGGAGACGCTGAGATCGGGAGCGAGGTGGAAGAGAGGGATGGACATTCTCTCTCTTCTTCTTGTGCAGCAAAAATCGGACATAGATTTGGTCGGGTCTCGACTCTCGAGTTCCGGCTCTGCATATAGCGATGGGTGGGGGGTGGGGTTGCGGGCGAGTGAACTCGTCGGGGGTCATTTTTAATTTGACAGGTCCACCGCTGAGTTGGTGGACCAGACCAATCGGAAAGCAACACGCTTTCTTTTCCTCCGCTCTCAAAAATTTTATCCTATGCATCACATCATATGATTTAATAAAGGAAGTCCACGGAAGTGAATGGTTGTGATATGCACGACAATATTACGCATATCACGTAGGTTATTTCGTGTTCGATTGTATTGCTTTCCGATTGGATTGGTCCGGCAACTCAGCAATATACCTAATTCATCCAATAATTTTTCGCAAATGAACTCTATATAAAATCCCTATAAAGGTGCCTGTTCGATGCTCTATTTGAAGTCCCTCATAATTCGTGCAAGATCAACGTATCATCATTCTTTGGTAACATGAAATTAATTTATTCTTTTATAATACTACGTAGTTACAGCTTGCAGTAACGTCATAAGGATCATTACAGAGCAAGGACCATTAATTAACATTTAGGTTGGTCATTCGAATAAAATAATTTTTAAATAGAAAAAATACGCAATACCAAGTGTCATAATTAGATCCTATCAAATTGCAAGAGGGACAGCAAATCTATTATAAGAAAAGAGAAAAAAAAAAAGTAAAAAAGAGGACGAAGAGAAAAAGAAGATAGAAAGATTTATTCTTTCTCTATTACCATTCTTTTGGCAATGTAGGAGATACAAGATCTAGCAATCTATTTCATTTTCTCCTCAATAGGCAATAGAAGCTTGATCTAGAATATAGATGGTTGCATATCAATATCCAAGAAGATGAAAGACAAGTTAGCAAGGTGTAAAACCTTTTGCTATATCACCGATCCAAAATTAGCAGCAACGTTAATAAGGAGGGTAAAAAGAGTGAAAGTGGAAAAAAGCAGAGAGCAAAATAGATAGAGAAAAGGGAAGGCTTCCTACAACACTGGCAGGAGACCCACCTTAATCTATTGAAGAACAATCAAATTACAACTTATAATCTAGATTCAAGGGTATATCAAAATACATATTATTCAGATATAACGACTATTTTCATAACTAGAAGATTAAAATAAAGAACAATGTGAAAGTCCATAAAGGCAAGTCTTCTAAATTGATCAATCCATGATGTTCACAGAATCACTATAATATCAAAATTGAACCCCAATGTAAGCTTTGAGACTATCTGTAGACAATCAAATTAACATACATCTATATAGAATCAAAACACCGGAAATATAATGGACCTCACACAACCCAAATTTCCACATGTTCATATGAGGCAAAAGGTGGGAAACAACAGTCAAAAATCTATTGGTATATAAGCCCAAGAGAGGTGGGTCTTCAAAATCACCATGAAGTTCCTGATTTAGGAGTATCCTTAGAACAACTAACATATTAGCTATCCATAAAACTCCACAAAAATACAAATCGACCACCGCAAAATAGTTTCCATCAAATAACCACCAATCATAGAAATCTGGGCCACCAAATTCAAAAAATAGCTACAAATCTGACATATTCCATCTTTTTTTTTTTTTTGACCATTCCAAACATCAATTTAGAGTGATACAAAATAAAGCATCATCCTTAAAAACGTGTGGAGACTTGGACAAAACTCACTCTTTGCTTGCCCCAAGCTACAACATCATCACTACCCCATTGCAACCAACAATGACTCCTTTATTTGTCATTTTGTATTTGGCATACTAATTTTATTAAGTGGAAACTACCATCATCATAAAGTTTTTCACCAGTAATAAAACTCCATTTGTGCCAGTTTCCACTAGTCTCCAATATAAAATTACAAGCTAATCACTATTTTTACAGATATTTTTATAACCCGATATTCCTTTGACCTCATCTTCAAAACGTTCTTTATGCCTTTAAAGTCAATAATGCACCCAATGTAGATACCCCTTACTCTTATGACAAAAACAACATGGCACTTTAGAATAATCATCCCAATGATAAATTAGTTGTGTGGCAACTTTTAGATTGCTGAAGGATCAGCTCTAAAATCTACACTAATTGTTTGGCCACTTTCACCATCTTTATCACCATCTCCTCTTTTGCACCTCCACCACCACCACTACCATTACCACCAATTATGACCCTTCACCGTGCTGCGCATCATAGCCTCCAATGATCTGCCTCCTCCACCACCACCCTCCTCCCTCACCACAATCGTGCTGCCATTGATGATGGCAAGAACCATTCCAAAAGCTATGGCAACTATTTGTGTTACTTGTCTTGGAGACTTGAGTGGTTCATTCACACCGCCTAATTGCTTTCACCAGCAACATTATCACTATCTCTTAGAAGGGTTTTGGGCAATGGTCATGATTGCAAGCTATGCCAATGGTCATGGCCGGCATGATACGCCAGTGGTGGTCAATGAGATGGTCAATCATTGAGGAAGAATAGGGAGAGAGATGAAAAGGGGTAATGGATTTCTCTTATTAGGATTTTAAGGTTTTAATGGCCTTACTAGGAATTGTATTTTAAAGCTAGATATTAACAAAATGTGATAGAAATTTCTTTGGTTTATTATAGTTAGCTAACATTGTGACAAAAACTCTTTTAATAAGCGCAATATTATTAAGCTTGAACAAGAATTTCTTGTGCACTCAATGATGAGTTAAGATGAATGTCAAGTTTATTTATAGACAAACATTAACCTAGATAATGAGCTTATTTTGACATCAAATATGATTTCTTTCTATCGAATGGTTGACACCTATGTTGGAATTTTCAATGGTCATATAGGTTGGTAAAATAGGTCTAGGCTTTGAAATGTGAGTGAGAGGACTCAAGTCTGAAAGCAAAAGTGATAAATTTCTATTGCGTAAAAATTGGCTGAAATTATTCTGCAGAAAAAATCATGTCGACAAGTTTCTAACATAAGACACAAGATAAGAAATCAAAAATGAGAGATAGTAAATTAATAAAGTAAATTACAAACACTTCACTTTAATGACCTAGGGAATTATAGAACCTACCAAATCCTAAATTTTAGCCAAGTTCATTTTACAGCTTCCAATCAAAAAGTATATAAAATAGAGAAAAAAAAGATTAAGGTTAACTAATGGTGCAACATGATATCCCATATATAGAAAATTATTGCTGAATTAGAATACATAAGCATTAGTCACTAACCATAAAATCTAAAACAAAGGGCAAAACAGGTATCCGAGAAGTTAGTAGCATCTCTTGATTACGTTTTTATCAAGGTTGCTTAACAATTAGTAGCATCCTTAAAAAGTAATCATTGCTATTAAACCACTCCATCTTTTAACTATATTTTTTTCTAGAATAAATCAATGATTGTATAATTGTGTGTTTGAGTCATCATAATGAAAAGTGAATAATAGTAGCATTTTTTTGATACTAGAACTACCCATACTTATAGTATAATTTTTAGATTAGTTTGCCTAAATACTAATAAAAAATATCAATATGATAAAAAATGATTTATCGTATAAATAGTTGAAAAGTCAAATAATCATCAGTAGTCATACAATATACGGATGGTCATGATTGTGAGACTATTGTAGGATTAGATCTCCTCAGTTCTACCTCAAATTGGAAAGTCCTCAAATCCATGTTTAATGTCATATATCATCCATATAAACTTCATATAGACTATTATATATTAGTTGGGTTACTTTTTAAGTTTAAATATATAATAGCTATTGCTCATATTTAAAAAATCCTTTTTGGGTTATCCACATGAGAAGTATATGGAAAAATACTAGTTTCCATAAGTAAAGCATGACGGTGACGCAGAAGAAACTTTTTGCACCCATAAAACTTGACAAGGGCAACATTGGCATCTGGTGAATTTTACGCAATGGGCAATATTCAGGCTGCATTGGCACAGGCATAAGGACAGAAAATATCCTGCCATAATCAAGGCTTCAATGTTAATGCTAATAGATTTCTATAATACAAAATTGAGCTATATCATCCGATCCTAAAATGTAAGATGTTCAAACTAAATAGAATCCAATATGCAAAGTTCCTATATATTCACATAAAGAACTTGGTATGTAAAGCTTAAAAAAATTTAAGCAGATCGTGAAACACAAAAAAAAAGAGAGATAAATTGAATGCAACTTCAAGTCAATCACTTTTATTGCAAATAATTAAGGATAGCTAAAAGGGTGGTTTCAGAACTTTGTGGGTGAGCTTAAATTATAAAATGAAAAATTACAAAGCATTCTTATGGTTCTGAATGATATTTCGCCAGTTTCATGTTTGTGTCCTAAAGTAAATGACTTACATCACAGCAGCCACCGGTTCTCACCATGGAGTAAATCAAATCAATAATCTTTATTTATATAGATGAAACAGGGTGCAGTGCCTCTCTCAGATGGAGGGGGAAAATTGCTATTTAAGCAATAGACCAAGCAATGCACATTCACTTCTAAATGGTTGCCTCATTCAACACCTGGCAAGCAACCAAATTCTGGTTTATGTTAGAAACCCTATGGTCCCTTTACATCTGATGTTGAGTTGGAGAAGCCATGGCTCGAGCGCTTTTTCTTGTGGGTCCTCCAGGTAACAATGTTTTCTTTCCAGCTGCTGGTATCACCTTCAGCTTCACCCTCATCTTCATCTTTGTTCGGCAGCACAAATCCAGTCTTGAATTTTTTGGTTGTTCTGCTCAACACATCATCACTGCCATCTTCACTCATCGTAGACCTGCTTATGTTCCTTTGCTCAGACATACTCTGCCCACCCACATCATCAGAGGCAGATTCATATGCATCAGAGGGATGTTCCCTCCTCTTTCCTCTTGCAGCAATCTTGGACAAGTCTTCTCCATCCTCCACAGCCTTCATCCACTGGACATCACTAAGTAAATCAGCATAAATAACCTCTTTACGACGTCTCTTCCCAGTGACCTGATTGCTCTTACTATCTAGGCCTTGGTTCCCTTTAGATTTGTGTTCACTAGTTTTAGGAAAGACCCAATCAGGCACCTCATTTTCCTCCATCAACCTTGACCTGTATCTCTCTCTTTGCCGTCTCTCTTCATCCATCTTCTCAAACAGCCAGAACTCCTCTTCAGTTCGGGCTGCAAGGCGGTTTATCTCTCTCTCGCTTGGCACATCTGTTCCAAGAGAATTTGTGCCTCTCCGCATGATCTCTTGCAACATTTCTCTCCTGTCTTGTGCTGCACGAGAAAACAACAAAATATGATGTCAAACAGCTTCATGAATTGATTTGGTACGATCTATTAAACAACCAGAAATGATATAATAATTAGATGTCCCAGGATCATATACAAATACTAACCAGTGGAGGTAGTATTGAATAATCCTGCCTGGATGACCTTTGCATCGATGCCCATCTTCTGCTTTGCACGTTCCAAGATTTCCTCTTCAATCGATCCAACGCTAACCAACACAAAGACACGAACTTCCTTCTTTTGCCCAATACGATGGGCACGATCCTCTGCCTGTTGGTCCATTTGAGGGTTCCAATCACTGTCAAAGATGATCACAGTATCTGCAGTCTGCAAGTTTAATCCAAGACCACCAGCTCGAGTGCTCAAGAGAAACATGAAGTAGGGAGAGTCAGGTGCATTGAACTGTCTGAGTAATGTCCCTCGTTCTTCAGTCTTGGTTGACCCGTCAAGCCTAAGGTACTTAAAATCATATAGTTGCAAGTAGATCTCTAGAATATCAATTAGACGTGTCATCTGGGAGAAAAGCAGAACTCTGTGACCAGTTCTCTGCAGTTTTGGAAGCAAGCGATCAAGCAATTCAAACTTTCCTGATGCTCTAACAATTTGATCCTTTTGCCACATGTTATATTCTGGTACAAACAGGAATGGATGATTGCAACACTTCCTGAGCTGCATTGACAAATTCTGAAGGCTCTTTGATTTTATGCCTGCATATAATAATGCTTCCGCATCAGCACTAGATAATACTTCTTATATAAAATAAAAACTTAAATCTTTTGTATAAACAACATATACAAGAATAACGGCAATAGACAGAAAAACATGGGTTTCATATGAAGGAGACGATGAACAACAGCGGAAGAGTATGTCTTGTTTCTATATTTACACATATTTTGTTCTGGATGAACATTGTATTCACTGCCAAAGAGAGGACACAAACAGAACCTTCTGTTATATGAAACTCTGCACTCATAAATACAGGCAACTCTATATCACCTTTTACAAATCACACTCAGGGAATATTACTCGAAAAAGAAATACAGATAGCACTTCAGGCATAGGTCTAACTTAAATTAGTTTATATGTATATGTTGAAATTTATCTTGGAAGATTTATTGCCCATGCTACTCTATATTTAAGTCAGTTTCAATGAAACATCCTATAAAAGTTAACTATATTTAGCCAATAATTGTGAAAATAAAATATGCTAAGGGCCTGAAATCTTGACAAAGATGCTAAAACTATTAGAGCCCACTCTCTCACCTAACTATTGGTCAATCCATGTTAATCTGTAATCAACACAGATGAGAAATTGAATAACTATAGATGATTTTCCCTACAGTCAAAACACTTTGTTGCTTCAATGCGATAAGGTCACTCATCTGAAAGAAAGAAAGATAGAGAACAAAAAGAATAAAAGCAAAAAAGGAACAACATCAAGGCAATTTGTCATCCATTCCCTGGTGAAAGCATGAGATCATGAGCCCCGTCAAAACATGAGAAGGAAGTTATGCCATTTGGTGCCAAAGAGTGATCCAAATTCTCATTAATCTCCGAGCAGTATACAAGCAAAAGGCATCCCTAGATAAAGATGACCTTTGCAATGTCCCTATGGAGTCCATAAGAGGTGAAATGAGGAATACTTCAACACCATCTCTTTGTTAATGAAGTGGCCAGATTCCCAAAAGAGCTATCTTTAAAGCGGAGATGTATCAACAACGGAGGGGTCATTAAGATAATAAAGGGTTCACCAAATTTCAAACAATGATAAAAACATTCAACCTAGGCACCACACAAGTCCAGAATAAAAGTATGCTTCCTTGTGCCTTACGAGGTCCAAATGATAATACTCTTCCTCAAACCATAACAAGTTATCAAAGAGAGCAACTTTGGTTGTCAACCCTATTATAACTACTCCCCTTGCAAGGAACTATAAAAGATATATTTTGACAGAATAAAAGTATGCTTCCCTGTACCTTACGAGTTACAAATGATAATATTCTTCCTCAACCCAGAACAAGCTATCAAAGATAGCATCTTTGGTTGTCAACCATATTATGGCCACTCCCCTTGCAAGGAACTATAAAAGATATATTTTGACAGAGAGCTAAAATATAGTCAACTAAACCAAAAAATCTATGTTGTCAAAGCTAGTCAGGAGCACGAAGGAAATGGGTGGATTGTGGAGGTTTGATGCAATGTTGACAACCAGTTGCAAAAAACAAGTCAAACTATGAGTAGTACAATGAAGATTTGAGAACTCCAATAAGAAGGGTATTTTAATTTTACCAAAAAAAGGGGTACTTTAATTCTTGTTGAAGGGTGTAGAAGGCAGGGCTGCAAATGAGCAAGTCAACCTATGACCAGACTTAGTGCCGACCCGATTAGACCCAATCCAATCTGTTTTGAATGACCCATGGGCAGGATTGGGGCTAAAAAATGGAACCTCTGCAAACCGGAGCCAGGTCTGGTTTTGTAATTTTTAAACCGACCCAGCATGACTTGTATATCCTCCAAATCTAACTCAGGCCGACAAAAATATGCTCAACCCAATCGTTATGCTTAAAGTGAATGCTCAAAGACAAATTGCTAGAAAAAAATTTCTTGTAAGATAATATTCTACCATCTTATGAATGCTTAAAGTGACGAATAGATGGAGAGCATAGTCGGTGAAACCGTCCCGAACCGTCCGGTTCGAGGTGTCTCAAGCTATACCGGCGGCGGACCGGGACGGTTCCGGCAACGAAAACAAGAACCGGCAATGGAGGGGGAGGAGACGAAAAAAGAGGAAAAGAGAGAGCGAGAGCGGGGGAGGGAGGGAGAGGGAGAGGGAGAGGGAGAGAGAGGAAGAGAGAAAAAGGTGGAGGCCGACCGATGGAGGCCGGGGAGCCGCTGCGCGGAGGCGGAGGCTGGGGAGCCCCTGTTTCAAACGAAACAGGGGACCAGAGGCAGAGCCCCTCCTCCACTTCCTTCGTGCGGCGGCTGGAGGCTCTCCGGTGATCTCATCCTCTCTCTTTTTCTCTCTCCCATTCTTCCTTTCGTCCGCCTCTTCTACCGTGTTGTTACAGGCCCGACACGGCACGGGGTTGTACTGACTCGTGCCGCCGGACAACCGGTTCGGAGATCAATACTGGCACAGCAGTCCTTGATGGCGATACTCTTTTAGAACTACCCCTGATGTCACTGGAAGCTTTTCCAAATCCTTTCACACTAATCCCACCCTTATTAGTTTAGGGCTCCCCTGCCTCTAGCTAGCCTGAAACAGAAATTTAAGCACCTCTCCATACCAAGGCCTACTAAAGTCTTGCTGAATATGTGCAAAGCATCTCAATTAGTTCTCTACCACTTCCCATATTCGGATGCTATGAACCCAAGACTCTAATAAAATTCTTTCCTAACTCTGTCCTTCCTAGTTATTACCAAACAATCTCAACATTTTCATCTATGTTCATCTGCTGCTTAGATGATTGTTTATTTCCTAACATTATGAACCACACATCGTAGGCCTTATCAAAATTTCCCGTCACCAAGAAATTCATCAATTACATTATACTCTAGAAGAACCGCTACATTTCATCCACCTAGCCCTAATTCTAATAGATACATCTTCATTTATCACTCGATTCTTTTGTATAAAAGATGAGAAAATTGAACCAGTCACACCATCACATCTCCCATCCAACAATCTTGATTCGGGAGTTATTATCATTTCAATTGAAAGTTTGAAACAGCACATTCCATGTACTCTTTCCACTAATTCTTGATATCCCCTTTAAGGCTTTCCACCATAAATTCCAATTTGATCTTAATTCAATATTTTGTTTGCTTGAAATGACACTAAACAGTGCATTTTTTTCGAATATTAGCGGATAGCTCATTTATTACCAGTGTAAAGAAACGGACAAAATGATTTCAAGAAAGCAAAACAAAGACAACATTCACCAGTTTAACATACCAGATTCCAGACCAACACGTCCTATGTCAGTGACCTGTTGATAATAAGCTTTCTGCCAAGCAGACAAATCACATTTTAGTATGACTTGTGTTTTCCCTGGAAGATATTTCTCCACCTCATCCTTCTTTCTTCTCAACAAAAATGGTCTGATAACCTGAAAATTAGAGAATGTCATCACTAAAAGTGGCATCATTAAATTAAAATATAAACAGATAGCAGTGCAAGTATTAATAATCACTTGATGCAAACGACGAATAATTAATAGCTCTTCCTCATCTGTAAGAGATACTTCACATCGATCTGCAAAGGGTGCATTAAACCAATCTTCGAAGTTCTGTACCGAATTAAAAATGCTGGGTAAAAGAAAATTAAGCAGTGCCCACAACTCTTGCAGACTATTCTGTATCGGGGTACCAGTCAATAGTAGCCTACGTCGAATACGATAACTGCATCCACAATAAGAAATTTTCATCAGAAAAAAGGAACATTCATAAAATTTAACATTATAATCCAATCATATATTAAAACTGGAGGGAACAGACTGAAAAGGCTACAAATAGATCCATACAACATGAAAGCAACAAGGCTCCTTTCAAAGTAGTAAAGTCGTAGGTACATGTGTAGATTATAGGTATAGGAACCATTCATGAGGATGGTCTGCTGAATTATTCCACATCAGATATATCCTAGAGAAATCTCTCAGATATATAAAAATATTTTAGCATGTTTATCATACATGTATGGTCTAACATTTCAGTTATTAAACAATGACTGACAGTAATAATGGGAATATGGAATTCTAATGTTTAAGCAAGCAATGATCATGTAGTGATAGCTGATAAGCCCAAACAGAGCCAATAACATGGAACATCATCGGTTAACTTAAAAAACAAGACGAACCTGTTTATTTTTTACATTCACTCACATAATAAGTTCTTAAAAGAACAGAGTTCAGAAGTTTATATCAGTCACATTTTCCGTGAGAACAAAATAAGCCAGTGAATGTTCATATAAAGTGAAAATAATTGGAAAATCAAAATAAATAATGTATAGTCAAGAAGAAGAAGAAACAACTTTCAGTCAACGAACAGGCAAATTTAAAGAATGACTTTCAGTAGGAGAATAACACCTAATGGAAGTCAGAATGGTAACTTGCACTTAATATGGAGTACTAACAGTAATTTGTATTGCATATGTACGACAATTCACTTTCATAAAACTAAGAACATAAGACTCATCCAGTATAAATTATGATGATGATATCTTGATTTCACTGTTTGAGTACAAAATTCTTGTTTGCCATTTACAAAGTTTTTCTAATATTTGTTTACTCGTTTTTTCTCCGTTTTGTATTTGGGTCAAGCTTTTAATAATAGCAATATAACCAGACAATGGACGCCCTCCTAAGCTGTCATAGATCTTTATAACCGAAATAAAGACCATTATTTGCCAGTTCGATCATTTACTCTGTAAATTTGCAAATAATATAATTACTCTCATAATGGCTGCTATTTGCCATTATAATAGGAAATAATGCATTGTAATGGAAATTTGCTGTTATATGCTCAAAACACTGCCCATAAAATAATAAGATATTTTTCAGCTGGCATAGAGAACTGAACATTAAAATGTTTTATTTATACAAATAGCAACAATGCCAAACAATGGTGGTTGTTCCATTCATATATTGGCTGTTAAACTAGGAATGCAAATTGGCTGGACGACTGTCCAACTTTTACACTGTTTGAGCCTGGCCTTTGGGCTTTCCCTATTGAAAATTTTGCATACCCTCAGTCCAGGCCTAGCCCATTTCCATCCCTACTTGTGACTTGTAGACAATGTTATGTGTCAGTTAGATTCCCGCATACAAAATGTAAAAGGAGACCTCCTGAACTTTTATATTGCCATTATCACTATAAAATCTTAGATTGTTGTTATGAGTTATAACATTATAATGTCTGTTATATTTTCATTGTGACATAATAAACTGTTGTTTAGCTTGGCTTCAGCCTAGATGTTTCCAAAGTACTCTTGCAGAAATAGGAGCCCAAACTGATATATCAATATGCAGCTTGTGATAAACTCAAAAAAAGATGCTTTTTGACAAGCAACCTCAACAGGCAATCACTTCTCTAAAATGCCAATTAGCCTGAACAATGCAGATATAGAAATTCAGGCATTTCTTTTTGACCTCAATCACTTCATCAAGCTGTATTATATAAATCCAACCAACATCTTCCAGGAAACTCAGTGTTTATTGAACAAATTCTAGGAGTATTGTATATTATTGAATCAAAAGCTTGCGTCATCTTTTATTTATATATATAACTAACAGGTGGAAAACATCTGTAGATTTCTAAATTTCTATTTGGTTAATTCCTAGTTATGCTTTTTTATTGTTTAAAACTTTAAATAGTTACGCATTTTAAAATGTAGGTTACAAGATTGAATATATATTATTTACACCACAAAAAAAGATAAATCAGATTAAATAAAAATAATAGTTACAAGAATGAATCAAATATCCAAACCTTAAAAAAATACATAGAATTGAAAAGTAGCATACCCTGAAACAAGTGTCTTGGCAAGAGCACACTCATGGTTTTTCAGACGGTGTCCTTCATCAACAATCATGTAATACCAGTGAATTTTCTTCAAAAAAGCTTTATCTCTCATTATCAGATCATAGTGTGTGATCATCACGTTAAATTTTCCTTCTCCTGAGTACTCCTCCCTCATTGCCTTCCTTTCATCTAGGCGCCCATCATATAGAACCGTCACAATACTAACTCACATAGGAGAAGCAGGATGTTAAAACAAGAAAAAAAAGGTACCGGTGTTAAAACAAGTGGTGCATCAAAATCTTATTTTTCATCTTTGAATATAAAGTATGTACCTCGGTGCCCAAGTTGAAAATTCATTAATCCAATTTGGCAGTACTGCCTTTGGAGCAACAATCAAGTGAGGTCCAGTTACACCCTTGTTTTCCACTAAATATGCAATTAACGCTATGGTCTGAATTGTCTTTCCTAGACCCATTTCATCAGCCAGTATACCATTTAAGTTGTTGTTAAACAAGGAAAGCATCCATTGAAGTCCTTCTAATTGGTAAGGTCTTAGTTCCCCACCCTGAAGCATTGATGGTTGCTCTGTGACCTACAAAATTCAGAAAGTCATTACTTAGATCATCTGTTCGGTATAGGGCAATACATATAAAATGATAGAGATGGTGTATAATTACTAAAAGAAGAAAGGAATAGGAAAAATAATAAAACAAATTTTTAAGCTGCATGGAGTCAAATCTAAAGAAGAAGAAACATTTAGACAAGCGCTACTCAAACTTATCAAAGAAGCAGTACAAAAAAAAAGGAAAAAACTAAAGGCAGGAAATGATGGTAGTTATGCTGAAAATAAGAGCTGGATCTGAAACAATATGAATACAATATACAATAAGCACCAGAAAGAAAGCATCTTGTTAATATTTCACGCTAACAGGAAAAGTAACCCCGGAAAGTTATAGTACTCATGCATGCCCAAAATTAAAAGAATAACAAATATATATTGGCAATATCATCATTAGTTGTAAAAAAATAAAATTTATAGGTTGTCAAAATAAGGCTCTACAACTTAACCAAGAAATTCTGATGGAGATCAAAGCCTCCTTTGTTTAGTTCTTCTTCTTTGTAACATAATAAAATATCTCTTAAAAGGTAAGAAAATTTTGAAAACAGTCAAAATAATTGTCTGAAAGAAAAAACAAGATTTAGTAATTTGTACCAGGTAGCCATATCTGACAAGGATTAATAAAACTCAGAGTTTTCTTTGACCTCAAGAAAGGTTGTTTAGGATATTGTCCAGAATTCCTCTAACATCTTAAGCTATTGCATAACTATCCAGATTATTTTCAAAAGTAAAAATAACAGGTCCCTTTTACTTCCTTCCACTAATATGCACGAGGGGATGAAACTATAATAGTAGCATGCTGCCTTACAATAGATATAATATAGGATAATCTTGATACTTTGTACCATATTTAACTCCGCATTACTCACTACATTTTCCAAATTGTTCTGTGACTTTCTTGCCAAGTAGAAGAAAGTACAGACTCTAGAAAAGTCGCTATCTGAATTCTTCTCAGGCATTAATTAATAACAAAGATAATTTCTAAGAAGCCTCTCTGCTGCAAATGATCCATTCTGAAAATTCCAACCATTCAATTTTTCATATGGTACTCCTAAAAGTATATTGTGTACATATTGGAATACCAAATTTCAGTGACACAAGGAATACGTAAATGCTGAGGTTACCATCGACCATGGCCTACTTACTGGTTCTCAACCTCAAAAGAATAAACACATGTGTCATGTTTAAACAATCAGAATCCTTGACCCATAAATTTCCAAGTTTGCCCATTATGCAAGAAAAAGTCTTAACATTTTGAATCTATTTTATTACCGAAGCATTTCCTTTAGTGTTTTCTCATAATTTAGCTCATATTAGAGTTAGGCATGTGCAATGTGCGTGATATGGAGACAAAACAAACTCCAAGCAGGGCCTTGCACACCACTCAGGAGTTTGTTTTTAATAATATAGCTCATATATAACTGTATATGACAACCAAATCCATAGCTAAATTCCTAAATTTTCCAAAAGGACAGTTCTCACCCCTGAATTCCCTCATAAAATCAGCATCTAGGTTATCTACAATATAGATTGATCAATATAAACATTCAAAAAAAATGACCATTTCAGAACTCAAACTATCCAACCATTATGAATGATTGCTAAATCATGATAAAATGTAGAGGTACAATCCCGACAAATTTTTACAGATTTTCTTATCAACAAAGAAATTGACATTAATCTACAAATAACCATTTGTATTTATCTTATTTAAAAAAAAAACATTATGTTAAGCCCCAAGATTTCCTTTCTATAATATCCTGGTTCCAGTCTAGTCCTGGAAGATGTTCATGCCACAATTTATCTGCTTTCTCTAATGAGCAATCATAGGCATATACATAACACCTTGACATGAAGAATCCAACTGGTCAAATATCAGGAAAGACAGAGAAGGGAAAGAAAAAAAGATGGACAGTTTTTGTGTAGTGAGAATAAAGAAAGGTAGAAATCGGGAGCGCCAGTGAAAGTTAACAACTTGCAACACTAAAAGATAAGTGAATAGGTATCCTTAAGGTTGTCCAACCACATCTATCAAGGCCAAGAAGCAGCCCATTAAGGTTTAGAGCTCAGACTTGTGTACTGGACTATAAACAACAAGAAAATTGATATATCTAAATAACAGTGAGAAGGAAAACAAAGAAGCCTATCTTGAGTGAGAAAGAACAAATTGAGAGAACCCATAATGTTAAGCTCAAATATAAGGTAGAAAAATTTGCTTATTATCATTATGCCATGTAGTTAATTCCTTGCCAATACAAAACAATGGTTACAATTTCAGACTGGAAATTTAGAAATGTCAATTTGCAATTAACAATATTGGGACAGAAACAGCATCAAAATGATCTTTTTCCAAGAATGTTTAAATTTCACTGACATTGTACTTTGCACCAAAACAACAAAAACAAACGTAATCCGTCAATTCTTGGATATACATTTAACTCCCACTGGTGATTTGAAACTTGAGTTTATTTATTAAAAAAAAGCACTAATCACTATATAGAGAGAGCTTAAGCTTTTGGACATGGGTTTAAATTTATATTAGATCCTACAGAAACCAATTGAAAGTACTCATACTGCTAGAAGTGCCAAAAATAAAGATAGCACTTATTTTCTTTTTTTTTCTTTTTCTTTTTTTTTTTTTTTGGGGGGGGGGGGAGCACTTACCTTTTCCTGAATTGAATGGACAGCAGAATTATACTGTCGTTGTCCTTCAAGCAAATCATTAGCCTTCACATTTGGACCAGAATCTCCATTAACAACATCTGTATCATCATCTAAAGGCAACTCGCCTGGAGTTTCGCTCTTTGAGATCTGCAAAGGATCATCAGACTCAGAGCTTTTACGAGCTTCAAGCCCATCCAAATGCTCTGCATCCTTTTGCCGCTGAACGGCAGCTCCAAGACCAACAAGAAGGTCATTTGTTTTCCCAAGGAGCATTGTTAAGCGTTCATTCTTGCTCTCTTCTACCATGCGCATATATGCTTCTTGATCATCTGCTTTTAGTGCCTGGAACCTCAATTTTTCTGCACGTGTAGCACGTTGCCTTTGCCTTGCATGCCATGCCTAAATTGCAAAAATCCCAATTATATCTTTCCACAATTTGACTTACAAAAGAAAATCTTAATAGTCAAAGTGTTTGAAAGCAACAATAGTTTCTTGGGGAGCTTAAAATTTCTTTAAAATAAAAGCAAAGATGTTAGGTCATTAGAGGCATAAAACAGATCAAGCTAATATGCCCCCTTTTAAACCAACACATGTCATAATACTGACATACACTCAAAAATTTTGCAGTGATTCATGGCTTTGCCATATCAGACTTGTTAACAGAACAGTAGATGAGTTTCTTAAGTCACAAATAACAGTCTGATGGAACAAAACAATTAAAACGCATCAAAAAAATAAATGCAATCCCACCTGAACTCCATCGTTTCTTTGTTTACGTCGTTTCAGAGCAGCTTGTGCTTGCAACTGAAATTCACGAGCAGCATTAAGAATTTCTGCAAAGAATTTCCTCTTCCTAGTCTCTACTCGGTTCTTTTCCTCCTCTTCTAATCTTGACAACCTCTGCCATGAGGAACATTGCAACAAAAAAGTTGTAGTTTTTCTTTCAAATAAAACAGATGATAGCAGAATTCTAGGATGGTACAAGAGAAAATGGCAACAAATAACCTCTGCATCTCTTTTTTTCCGCTGATGATCGTCAGCTTCCATTGCAAAAGCATCTCCAATACCATACATGTTACAGGGATATCGCAGTCGCATCATTCCCCAGTCAAACAATTGTTTGTCAGGATATGCACATTTCTCATGTAACCAGTACTCGGCACTCACGTCAGATCGCACCTTCCTCTGTAATTCTAATAACTGGAGGGGAAAGAAAAGATAGTCATAAGGAAAACTCCAGTCATTTTCTAAGTGCAAAAGAAGAAAAAAGATTCAGGTACATCAGAGGTAATCAAACTCCTCATCACAAGTTTCAGCAAGAAGGTTTTACTAACAACCTACGTGCTAAAGTCTCAAACAATTACAACATGGGGTATCGAGACCACATTTGTGCCAAGGTTTCAAGTGCCAGGCCTTCCAATACCAGCACTGACCCTAGGTCAGCACAGCCCTCATTGATCTTTTTTTTCTAAATTTTAAACTATAAAAAAAGGCTTGCTTAAATCTTTCCCCTTTTTTTATTTTGAAACTTCCTTCTGATAAGGGATGGTAAGTGATGTGCCATGGAGCACCAGCCACTGATTAGCATTCACATGCCAGTAGCACTTAAATAATTAACTTGGGCCCCATATAAATCAACTACCATACTGTTTCATGTGATAGATAGTGTCATGGCTTCACCAAAACAATGCAAACCTACGTATTAAGATTACATGGTCTCACTACATACTGACCCAGTATGAGAGTTTGTACTATCATGCATAGGCCAAATATATGCTACAATTAAAAGCAACATATGTTGGTCGATTAATATTATTTTAGAATCAAACAACTTTTTTTTTAACTTATGCTTCTCCAATGTTTGCTTTTATTAATAATTGTTGATTTTAATGTCAATATTTTGTTTGTAGTTGTAAAAATGTGTTCTTCAATGATGTTCTAGAGAAAAGGCAATGCATATATTACAGAACTAATTCTACAAGTTAATTTTAGAATATTTGAGTATAAAGTGAGATTTTAAATATGTTTGTTAATCACTTCCAAGCTTGGGTAAAGCATATCTACATTTGAGTATCCATCAAGGTCAGAGAAACTATCCTGAATCGGGCGGTTACGGCCGATTTGAGCCATACCGGTGGCTCACCGATATGGTTCCGGCAACAGAAACGAGACATGTTGCCGGAGCCGGAGAAGGAGAAGGAAAGAAAGACAGAGCGGGAGAGGGAGGGAGGGGGAGAGGTGGTGGGGGCCGGCGGAGGGCCACGGGGGGCTTGCAGTGGCCGCGGAGGGCGAGGTGCCGAGGTTGCAGCTGGTTTTCCTGTTTTGAACAAAACAAGGGTCCGGTTGCGGTTAAAAAATTTCATAATTTTTAAGTAAAGCGATTTGCCGACTTCATTTAAAAATTCCGAAATTTTTTAGCCGCAGCCAGACCCAAATTTCGTTCGAAATAGGAGAACTAACCACGGCCTCGCCCCCTGCAGCCACCGTCGGCCCTCCGCAGGCGTCCGCCACTCTCCACCGGCCTCTCTCCTCCTTCTCTCTCTCTTTTTCTCTCTCTTACGATACCGATAATCTCTCTCGGTACAGGCCCTGTACGGCCCGTACCGAGTCGTCCCGCCGGAGAACCGATACGGTGCCCGATACCGGTTCCTCCGACCTTGGTATCCATTGATTGGTCTACAAAATTTTGAATGATTTTCTATGTAATGTGTTTCAAGCATGACCCAAGTGTATGGTACACTGTGGATGTAATTTGAGATTTGACCCTAGTGCATATAATTTGCCGACCATTGACCCATACATGCATGATGCAAGATAATCAAAACCTAGCATGCCAATGATCTTTAGCATAAAACGGACTATCCACTTTGGGAGGTATTTATCGACTTAATATCCATCTTTACTTTATTAGCATATAAATTAAAATGCTAGAATATAAGATATTACTTAATATTACATAACATAAAAATTAGTATCTCATAGAGGAAAACATATGGAAAACATAACATTTGAAAATTCTTCCCTTAGTCATCTGAACTTTAATCATTTGTGTTTTAGTATTTATCATGAGGTTATTTCTTTTTCCAGTGAGGTAGATATAACAACACATACCAGAGAATTATATAACGCATGATAGTTATAACCAAAACTATCCAGCCCTATTCCAACTCTCTGGGTTCTGCTTCATGAATAAATCTTAAGCAATCATTCATGTTATTGGTTCCATGCAGTGCTCCAAGCTTTCAAAATCAATTATACATTATATTTTCTTTAATGTGTTTATAAATATCAACATATGTTTTTATCTTTAAAGTTTCATAACATGTTTATACATGTTTACTAAATTATCTTAAATAGTCAATCTGTTTATCTAAGGCCTCATCAAAGAATTATCCATATTGAATGACATTTCAACATCAGAGCTGTATTTTGAAGCTTCAAAACATGTATATTCATCTCTGCAAAGATACCCTAGAAATGTAGAGTGACAGAGAACATTTTAAGGAAAAAGAAGGTTCCCTTAGCACATATGGTATATCGAATTTATCCATTCATAAAATTTGCAGGCCTCTTGTGCCGTGTTTGATGTATCAAAAACACAAGACATGCATACCATACAAGACAAACAAAGTGATATTTGATACGTAGGTTCATGATGACCAACATCATATGGTACCAATGCAGATAGATCAATAAGATATACAGATGCATGGATCAATAAAAGTTGTCGGCAAATAGTAACTTTTAAGCCTTACCAAATTAATCCAAGCTCATTTTTTTTGTTTGATTGAGTTTCAAGATGACCTTGAGGATATTTATGCCATTTTTTCATCCCAATAGGAAAAAGGTTGAAATCAAATTGATTTTTAAGTGGAAAAAAACTTTCATTCAAGGATCAAGAAATAAAACAAATAAGCAAGGTTTGCTTTGGCTTTGTATGTTTCTTTAGTAGAATGCAATGATATTTCTTGAATTTCAATTGTTCAAACTAGTCAAATATTATAAATCCTTGGACTTGTAGAAAATCTGGAATATACAGATCAGCATATAAAGATTAAAGAATAGGGAGTCAAAAAAAATCATAAGATCAAAATAAACCGATCCAAAATTGTTGAAAGTTTGACATGTTATAAGAATGCATTAACATACCAATCCCATGGACTAGCCTATCATGTAAAATTTATTTTCGCTATCTTTTGTAATATTTTAGTGACCAACAGGAAATAATAGTTTCTTAAGTGTTTATATTTCAAAAATACAATTATAGCTTTTAATAAACAAGTGTATCAATTCACATACAAATTTTCAGTTTCCTGTTAATCTCATCACTAGATAAATGGATAACATGTTTTATTCAGTTCAAAAGATGCTAGAGTTGTTTTCAAACATGACTTATAAATGTCCAAAGCATGTTGTTTATCACCATAAAGCAGGATTTAGAGGGGTGAAAAAAGAAATCCTTAGCATATATGGTCATCCATCTGTCAGAGCCACAAAAAGCCAAAAGGTTACATGACAAGGCATAGTATATTGGGTTGTCCTGTGCCAATCTCTGATCAATACAAACATTACAAGCATTGCAGTGAAAATTGAGATCAGTTAATAACATTAACCTGCATGCAAAACCAAATAACATAAACAAAACAGTTCTTAACAAATTCAGTAGTGAGATTGAAATTTGATCAACAAAGTAACAGCAAAAAATACATATCAAAATAATAAGTGTCTTCTTCCTAGATTTTCAGTACATAAGTGCTCCTGAAAAACCAAAATTTCTGGTTGCTTGATGAATATAAGCTCACCTAACATATACACACAAGCAGTAAGTTTTTTTGATCATTTGATTGTGCAATTACCTTTAAACCATAGAGTTCGAGCAAGCACTTCATTTGCAAGTCTTCACCCTGACTAGATGGCAACCCTGATTCATACATAAGTCATATTAAGAAATGAACTAGTTGGACAGCAACAGTTGCAAGCAAGCAATACATATAGTACAAAAGTAAAAGCACAGTTATTTCATAGAAAGAAGATTTAAGGAACTTTGCTTCACTTGTTACATTTTATATTATTTCAGTAAACTTCTTTACCGTACTCACTTTGTACAATTCCATTAATAAGTGGTTGGAACTGTAAACATTTGTGAGTTGGAAAGTCGCAGAAATAGATAGCACAAGAACAACTATAGCATAATTGCAGAGAAAATATGCCTACTCATATGTGAAACTCCAGAAAAGTGAGGATATTTATGGGGATTGAATGATAATTGATGAACAATTTCATATACTCAGTGCAATCGAAACCTTCCAGATGACCCTTGAGAAAAATTCTTTGACATCTGTCAGGGTTTGTCCTGCATGCCGTAAAAAATGATCCCATTGTTGATGAGCAAACAAGAGGCTCTGCCTCCTCTGATGATCGATTTACATTTCACAATTTGATTCTTGGATCCACTTTGCTACACCCGCCCCTGCACCCACACACTGCTTTCAGAGTTTATCTCCAATCAAATTCTTTCTGAACCCTCCTAATGACCACCCGCTTTACACCTTTACCCTTTAGTTATTAATTGTTTGTTGTGTTTGCTAAGTTCTAACATTAGGGGAAACAAAGCTTCAACATGCTAGTAGAAGTTTCATGGTAGATCTTTAGAGTGTAAAGAAAGAGGGTGGGATGTCAACTACATTAATTATAGTCCATTTTGCTTAAGAAATAAGAAATACAGAGATCAAGTGTCTTATTGATTGATGCATGGGAAATAGAGCAAGTAAGATTGGACTTTGTACCAGAAAAGAACTTAGTTGTTGGTTTGAAGAACAATATGCTGAAAATTGATTTTATGTTTTAAGTTCATAACTATCTATGGTTGATAAGGCTCAATATATTCTTTCTTCTTTCTCCTTCTCTTCCATCATAGTATTCATGATCTTCCTCTTGAAATTCAGCTCCTACCGACCAGCAGCAGTCATTACCAAAGCAACAAACAATCATCTTTTATGTATTATCATCAACAATTAGAAGATATCACTGTTATCGATTCATGGTTGCAGCCTACAACCATGGTGAAATCATGGTATGCTGTACCGTACAAAACCGGATAGTACCGGATGTACCATACCGAACCGGTTCGGTGCCGGTACCAATACGGGTAAGTACCAACACTTGGTATGCAAAGAAAACTCCATACCATACCGTACCAATACTATGCTAGTATGGCACTGGTACGAGGTCCGGTATTGAGATGGCAAACCTTGAGTTAAATACTTCGACATCATAAGGTTTTATCCCAACATAGCCGGTGTTTAGCTTAATGGGAAGGATGGGTACATGGGGGAGCAAAAACTCTCCATTATCAGTTCAAGCAACATCAAACCACAGTTCCTCAATTCATGGCAAACAGATTTTTTTCTGAAATGATTAACCATCATCCCCTTGTCCACATACATCAAGATAAGCCAATGGCAAATAAAATCAAAAAGAACTGTGAATTTCAAACTTCATGTCAAGGACCTCAGGATGCGGTAACATCTCTTCCACACAATTCTCCTCATATAGCTTTTATAAACTCTTTTTAGTTTTCAAAACCCCCATGGTTGAGAGACCTAACCATTTTTGTGGACAAAACAACCCTTTCAATTATAAATCCAGACTTCGATATGGAATAAGAAATTGAGGTTTCAGATTTCTATAGAGAATGGAAACTAAACTTTTTCTTTTTTAATAAGGGCATCACATACATAGAATTTTACCAAAGGGACCACCAGTATATTGAGCATCATCTACTAATTTGAAACTTATTTGAATGCCGTACTTCAACACAGAAATTTTCAAAGACGCACCTAATAACCAAGGAATGGCAAGTGCTTTTCTATAGATCACGTATCAATGTGAACTTGATGGGTTGATCCACCTAACCTATTGGTTGGGAAGATCAGCTCAGAAGACAGATGCAAAAGATCATCTTGTCCCTGAGTATTGACCTTTGGCTCTCAAACCACTATTTCCTGCCATCCAATGACGCAAGCCTGTGCTATCAAATATGAAAATCATTTGCTACCATTTTAAGAATGCATACCTCTTATTGGAAAGTGGAGAAGTTGTACACTGTGGAATTGCATCATTCACTTCAAGAACAACCCAAATTATTCATATTAAATCACAAGTTCAAGTTAATATGCAGGTGCACATTGAAGACCAGAAATCTCAAGGATGCCCAGGAAGTTGAGGGCAAATTCAAGAAGCCGTAGAATTTGATGAAAGGGAAATAGATCAGCCCAGTTTGGAATAGCACCTGAACCTAGCTTAAATTCAAGAAGTCTAATCAAGCAACAATGATTAAGTAATTATTAGTAGGAAGTATAGATAACAGGTAAAAGGTAGGCTCTAAGATGATTACAGTGGCTCAGACTAAGTATAGAGAATGGGTGAAAGGCACAATCATTGAAGTATTTAGATGGAAATGACTCATCAACAAATCAAACTAGACAAATATAGCTAGATATTCTATCAACAGATTCGAAAGAACTTTCCAGAAGCTTGATAATGAAGATTTATCTTTTGGATGACAAGAAGGATCATTATAATGTGTATGAACATGTCATTGTTCTTTGGAGAGTTGGAACTACATAACCGCTGAGGAAACAACTTCCAACAGCTATTCAGATTAAAGACAAAGGGTGCTACAAGATTGTCAAATTGTAATGCACCAAGAAAGAAACAAACAGAGCTCACTCTAAAGAGGCAAACAAATCTAAAACTCATTCTGGACCTGAAGATTTTCACAGCATCAACCTAGCAAAAAGTCTTCAGCTTGTAATGTTTTCTGCATCTGGTACCACTAAATTAATTGGTCCAAAGAGAGGCACTAATAATTCAATCCAAGAAAGGAGCTGATAGATTTATGAATAAGTGTACTTGGATGCATTGAAAATTCAAATTATGATTTGAATCATGATTGACGTAAATATTTATGAATGAGTACTCGGTTGCACTGAAAAAATTGATATGATTACTAGAATTATGAATTTGTAACTACCACAAGTGTGTTTTTCCTTCCTAATAGCTTTATTTCACCTTCATATCTTTAACAACCAAAGACCTACTAGAAGTATCTCAAAACTACAAAGTAAAAAAATTATGAATTAGGGAAAACTCGAGAATAAATGATTCTGAATTAGAAAAAAAACCTCCAAGGAAAAAAGTATGCTAATTTAATGGTCTATGCAGAAAAAGACAATCCATGCACTACAACCACAAAGCCCAAAAAGGACAAAGTATAGGAGTAAGATAATATCCCATTTAGGAAAGATTATGCATTTTTGCATTTTATACACAAGCACACATAATAGCTACGTATTAACTATCACACCATTTGTATGTATACATACCATGAAACTCCATACAATTAGTATTTCTAGCATAGCATAACAAAAATTATATCCATCATGGAGTATAACACAAAAAGAGTTGATCAAGTACAATTATCCAAAAAGTAATAGATTAATTCTTAAAGATGCGCAAAAGAAACTAATCTATAGTGCAAGTCTAAAGCAAATAAAAAAATACACACGCACACGCACATATATATGTATGAATGTATGTTTAGCAGATATAAAAAAAACATTGGAAGTTAAATATGTAATATCAATGTCAAGCAAATAGACCAATAAAGTACCAAAGCATGCAGACATGGCAAACGAATACTAGGAGGGCAACCATTGTCTAGAAAACATGTTTAAGATGCTAATTAAACTAAGAGGTAATAACACAATGGACTTTAAGAATAGGATTGGAGGAGCGCCTCACAAGACACAACAATAGGAAAATGTTTTAAGTTACTTCCCCAGCCACTTCAAACATAATATCTTGGCCCATATGTTTGAGAAAAAAAAGAAACAATTGCCAAACATGTAGGAATAGTGGTTGGTGAGATGCTATGGCAAGAACAATTTCTAATGGATTAGGCAAAATGGCTAGATAGGAGCACATGTGGGTCTCCTAAAAGTCAATTTGCGGAAAGTGGAATATCAAATCAAATTCAGAAGAAGAAGCTAGTGGATGGAAGTACTAATGTCCGTGCATCAGAACTAGTAGATCTCAATAATCATCAAATCATTGCTTCATTCAACTTAGTGATAAAGGATGGTTAAGGTAAAAGTCCCTCGTCTCAAGGTTCCTTAAGTGATTGGAAAGGGTGCAAACATCTCTATTAATCCACTCAATGCTGAACAAAATGATGTTAGCTCACAAGTAGAAATCAAAAAGTTCAAACTTACTGCACAAACATCCCAAGAGATAACCTCATGTCCTGCAGGCTATGTGAAAGCAAGAAATCCAATGGCAAAACAGGAAAGTGATAATCTTATGTGTAATTCTATCTGCTAAACAATTCACTAGTAATTGAAATTTATACCAGTCAAAATTCAAGGTAGAAAACACAAATGAAGACCAAAGACATCCAAATTCAAAATTCTAAATGTAGCTAGCGAGGTAGGTGTAGGGTTAAAACATTAAGATGGATCATCTTATCAACATCAAGATGAATGTATGGTGTGAAAAAAGAAACAACATACTCACATAATTAACATACTTCGTCCAATGACAATCATGAATGAAATAGATTAATAGATTGAACATGGAGAGAATGTAAAGAGCAAAGACCAAAGCTGGAAAGGCTAAAGATTGATGAGATGCATAATGGGGCGAAATGAAGATTAAGCATTAAATTTCCAAAAGAAGGGAAATGAATACAAAAGGCTAAAGGTTGATCCAAGAAAGCTCTACAACGGCCAACCAATTGTTAGGAGGATGCAAAAGCTAACGAAGTGAACATGAGCCAGAAAAGGAAAAAATGGCATCTACAAGAGCCAAAACCAACGACAATTTATAGCATATAGCTCTACAAAATAATAAGTTTTACCACATGGCTATCTGACAAATAATGTAGTTCTATCACTGTGTGATAATAGGTGATAAACTGTTATCCTAGAGCAACAGGAAAGATAGTAAATATAGCACTGCATCATTACTATAAGAGCCCAGCTCATGTTGAATCATGAAAAATTAAAATAAACTAAACATTATCCAACAAGACCCAAGCAAACATGCTTAGCATAACCTACTCAACTAAGTGGAGAAGAAAAGGAAACACACATATTCTTAAAGAGGAATATATAACCTTCAAGCTCCATAAGTCGATGATGAATAAGACCATTATAACGGCTTTCTTTTGTTTTTTCCAATACTGAACAAGACGTGCGACTCGATTGCTGCTTTAGTAATGCATCTTCAAGCTCCTTTACCAAAATATCATTGGTTGAAACCCCATAAATCTGCACGAGAATGATGTATAATTAAAAATTCAAAAAAGGATAAACCACTTTTAATCAAATCTTAGGGTGAATTCGTATACATATGACCAAGACAAGGAGGCCGATCCATAAATCCTTGGATGAGACTTGCAATAATAATAACATAGCATTTCAACTTAACACCCTAGTAGCATCAAATATAATATGTATATGTATAATACCTAGCATTAAATTTTGACAAAGAAGGATGGTGAAACCATCAAGTGCGTTAGGGTTTATCTAAGAGGCTAAGAGCAGAAGCAAATATGGACCATTATGGTTAGAGTTTAACATACAAGATCTGAGACTATATACGGACGACACAAAAAATATTCCAACAAACATAAAACTACTGATGGAAAACTAGTGAAGACTCGGAAAATTCATAATAGATAAGAAAATTATTGAGGCCTCATAGGCATGATGCATAACTGTCTCTCTGTCTATACATGTCAAACCGAAAATTAACTATTGCACCAATATCCTAGTGCATTGTCAAGTGGACCACAACAAACAACCGTATAAAGTTACATAAATAGTTGTAACAAATAGCTACTTTAGAATTCTAAAGTCCAGGAAAAATAAGCAAACCACTAAACGAAGGCACCAATTTACATTGTTTTGCACTATAGTCTATGTAGGGGTGGCAAAAAATGACCGACAAGAAACCCAAGCCAATTGGACCCTCATTAGTTGGGTTTGGGATAAGGGTTTCTTAGTTAGGGTTAGGTATGGAATTTTCTGACACGAACATTAAATGTGTCAGGTTGGGTTAGGCTTTTACCCTACTTAGGTCATGAGGGTAGCGTTCTATTCAGGTTGGAATAATTTATGTCAGGTTAAGTTATTATCTTGGGCAAGAATTTTTGAGTGGTTTGTCTTTTAATTTAATACTAGTTTTTCAAATCATTTTGAAATTAGCCAATAACTGAAGGATTGGTTTGGTGTGTTAGTGTCCATTAGGGATTGAGTTTTGTAAAATAGACTGGTTCAGGGTCAAATAGGTGACCCAAAATGACCTGTGGGTGGGTATGGGTTGAGGGTACTTGACCTAATGTCAAGTTGGATCAGATATGGGTCAAGGTTTTGTATGTTGTTTTTCCTCCTTGAGCCGATCCAGCCCCGACTAGACCCGATGCCCATTACCAATCTATGTCTAGAGGTAGATATAATAAAGGAAACTTAAATGTATGTTGGAGGGTAAAAGATAGTGGGGAACACCAACCAAGGGTCCCCACCTCAAGAAAATTGCATTTACCATAGACAAAATTGCATATATCTGAGGGTATTTATACTTCCTCTTTATTTAATAAGCTTATATGAATTTGACCAAAAGTAATTCTAATTTTGAGTTGTGCCATCACAAGGAATCACTAATAAATCATATATCATAATCTTGTCTTAAATCACTCAATTCCTGGATTTCTTGAGATTTATCTCACATCCATCATCCCAAATACAACTATAGTCTTGCGATAATTTCAGATCGTCAAGTTCACTTTTTTTTAATCAAATTCATGGTTTAATCTCAAAATAAGCACAAATGCAATACCAAATTAATACTTACAAAATGCCGCTCTAATCCTAATAGCAACCTAGCACCCATCACTACAACATTGGATCTCGATATTTTAACCTTAAATGTGGCATAATTATTCAGAATACTTTAAGTGTGTATATAATTAATCTATTAGATGGGGCAAGTTAACCTTCAAAAGAATATTTTAAATGTTCCACGCAGAGCCTTGACCAACATAGACATGACATGTGACACTAAAAATCAAAAGAGAAACAATAGCATACATTAACATCGAATGAAGACTCCATCTTGTACGCAAGAGGCTAAAAGTAAAGTAATAAATACTATCACCAAGATTAAGCAGGCAGCAATAAATACTATTGCAATAACTGTTATTGCAAAGCTGCTAGTAGGACACCTAGGCACTACTCACATGAATTGAGATAGATTAAAATGAAAAGTTTCCATGATACAACCATATCATACCCGGCCATCATGATCTTAAAATTCTTTCAGAGTTGAAGTGTCTTGGTTTTGCGACCTCCAAAGATAAAACAACGTAAGAAATAAGGTACCTAGGGTATGTTTCGTTGCTCATAAAACTATGCAAATGAAAGAGAAAAAAGAAAAGTTTTTCCAAAGAAAAGAAAATATCTGGCCGAATTTGGAAAATCCATGTCTATTATTTAAGTTTCCAACCATCATACAGTCAGAAAATCATTTTTTTCCAAATTTTAGTTTTCCAAAGCCTCGAGCAACCAAACATTTACCTGTCTCAAACTTCTTTCAGCCTATGTCAGACACGATAACTTACTTCATTTGAACACCTGATTTCAGGTGATATCGCTGGATGATAGCTATAAGGATTACTTTCCAAACATATATTCTAAGATCTACCAAATATTACTAAAAATTAATCAAAATTCATGCATCTGACATATTTATATTGTTATTTGATAAAGAAATAATTTAATTTATATTAATCAAAATCATGGAGGAAAAAAGTACAGCTTTGTAGCAAAAAAGATTTCAAATTTCCTAATACATTCTCCATATGGATCATGTTATTTATCAAGCTTCCTAGTTACATATATTTTTTTACCTTAATATATCATTTTAGATATGCAGCCCATTTCGATTCCATGTGTTCATAATGAAGCAGATTGTTAAGATAGCACATACTTAGAGATGAATATCTTAGGAGTTATTGGCCAGAATAGCATGCGATGTGCATTTCCTCTGCATACAGCAAAATGTGCATATAATCACATAGAAGCAGGTATATACAACTATATAAATGCAGATAGGTGTAAGTTAGCCAACCTTGAGCAAGCTAGGGCTTAGATAGAGTTCAACTCAATCTCCAAGGTCACCTCGAGCTTGGCTCATGTTTGCAGCAAGATTTAAGACCCCTGTTCAAGGGTCACGTCTCTCAGAGTTTCAAAAGCTTAAGCAACTTGTTTAGACTTAAAATTTGAGAAAAGTTAAGCCATGTCATGAGTCAAAGTTAATAGCTCAACTTGTTCATGCTTCATTGACAGAGATGGTACCAAGAGGATGGTGATATAAAGAAAGTAAATGAAAACAAAGAAGAAAGAAGAATTTCATATTCAATCCACAACCAAGATGATGCCAAGGACGCAAATCAATATTAGGATGGCAATGGAGCATATGCTTTGAGGCACAGCTTATCAGCAAAGGCAGTCCTAGCCAGCTGATAATAGGGGTTTAGGCTTAGCAAATGGGAAGAGGAAGAGAGGGCTAGGGCAGCAACAGATGATAATCAGCATAATTGGGGCTAGGATTGGAAGAGGAGATGAGGAGGATAATGAATTCAAGGGGAGGCGAGCATCAAAAATATGCAATGGATATACAGCAACACGTGAGAATGATAAAGCTTAGAAAGTAACAACATGTGTTGTTCCATAATGATTTTAACAAAAGAAGAAATATTGCTCACTGATTAAACTTTGCTTGCAACAAAAACAAGTGTTAATCATGAAATCCTGATTGTTTCCTTTAATGTTTCCCATTAAGACGAATGTCTTGACTAGGGTCGGTCATCGACAAAACCATATAATCTATCTACGTGGCAATCACGTTGGAGCGCCATCAAAGCACCTTGGTCTATTTATCCAGTACAGGAGTGCTTTCGTTACAATCATGGGATCTTCACATGTGAAAAATACCATAGAGAGCTCTCATCTAGGTATGGTTTCAAATCGTTCAAGGTCTTTGTGCATCTTATTGGTTGCTTCATTTAAACATCTACACATTGTCAGTCCATGCAAAGGCCAACTCCAAAATCAGACAAGCCTCTGCGTAATTCCGGACCTACGCTCCGCATAAAAGGGAAAATAAAAAAGCGGGCCTAGAGATTTTAAGAGACTTGAGATTAGCTCACCAGGCCCACACTTAATTCCACTTTGGAGGGCGGAATGCCAAGAAAGCATTAATTCCACTTCCCACATATGTTCCGCCTCTCATGACCATCTTTTCATGTGCATCGCACATACCAAAGAACCAAGTTTTGAAAGGTCACCCGTGCTTGTTCCCACTCAAAATCTATCCCTTCAATATAACAATATAGATCTTTTTCGAGCATCCTTCACAAGACTCTGGCAAATAACCACACACGTTCTTTACTAGAATTTAATGAAAACCGCACGACCTCAATTACTGGGAAAGAAAATAGAATAAGCCATTTTGGATGACATACAGAGAAAAGTGAGGTAGCTTGATAAGCCCAGTTCTTCAAATTTCTTACACAAGCACTAGAGGCTGAAGACTAAATTTCTCGCATAAATGGATACACGCACATACAAACACATAAGAAAAAAGTGCAAATCTCTCCAATTCCAATCCTTTCCCAGATTCAAACCTTGCTTAACAAAGACAAGACCCGTATTCATCCACATAACTCTCTAGCCAAATCAGCAATACATGAAACCCTAACCGCTTACTCCAGCCAACCTAATTTAAAGAGTAAACTGATCCCATTCCAAAAGCTTTCACACTGCACGATCTCAAACACATTACCTGAACAAAACAAGAAATTTCCGCCTAAACTCGCACGTACAACGAAATTCTTCAAAACCCTAGTCGATCCTCATCCGAAGAACCACGACTATCATTCTTTCAAAGAAAAGAAAACAAATTCGCAGAAAGATTCATAAAAGAAAGAAAAAGGCCGGGGGGTCGAGGGCGCGTGAATTACCGTATCCTCTTCTGACGGAGGGGCTCCGCCGCCTCCCTCCCCCTCCTCCTCCTCCTCCTTGTCCTCGTTCGCGGCATGGCGGCCGCCGTCGTGGTAGATCGAGGAGACGGCGTCGAAGACGTCAGGGGGGAGGGGGAGATTGCGGGAGAGGAGATTGAGGGCGCCGATGAGGGTCTTCGTCTTCTCGATGTGATCCGAGGAGAAGGGGTTCTCGACGGAGGCCGCCATGACCGAGACAACTCGAGCTCCAAAGAAACCCCCAAGCTTCCAATTCAAAAAAAATAAAAAAGAAGGCAACGGTCCCTTTGTTTTAAGAGCTCTCTCGCTCGCTTCTTTCGTTCTTTCTCGCCTGATGCCTTCTTTCTTCCCTGGTGATGCGACTCGCTCCGAAAAAACCTCTCTTTTCTCAAAGCTGATATATAAGTGCGTTGTTCCGATATCCAGAAACTTGGAACGGGTGCGGAGGCCGGGTAACGAGTTCGGGTGGGCTAAGGTATATATGAGCCTATGGGCACGTGAGGCGCGCGTGATGGGGCAATGGATGGCTGAGATCACGTGCATGCAAGTAAAGATGGCAACCCAAGCTATGTGCATGGCTTGATAAATTCAGTTCGAAAGAAAGGGAATCATATAGAAGAGTGTGGTTAAGGGATACTTTCTACTTTCGCCCTCTGCTTGTTTGAGATCCAAGAGCGAGTTCCTTGCAAGTTCTACATATAGGGCTAGAAGTAGGCTTGGGCCAGCCCGAGTCCCATCGGGCTAAGCTAATCTCAAGCCTGACTTCGAATTGGGCCTCAAAGAGTTTAGATCAAATTTGGGCTTAAATGTAGAGCCCATTTATTTTTTCAGACCAAGCTTGAGTATGTATCTTGAAAGGGTATCTTTTCAAGGGTGCTTCTAGGGATGTGTAGTAAAAAAGATGTATCTTTTCATAGGGATGTGTCTATTCATTTGAATAGAAAAGACATGTCTCTTCATGCTAATTACAAAGATGCAATGAAAAGATGCATCCATTCAAATGAATAGATGCATCTTTTTTAATGCAACTATTTAGAAGAGACACACATCTTCTAAGAAGCACCCTTTCAAGTGGGTCATTTTGCAGCCTATTTTCTCATTTACCTATTATAGTCTAACACTTCTTAATGTGTAATATCATGAATAATGGACCTACTATTCTTCACTCTGATGATCCTCGAAGCGCCATCAAGTTTAGGATTGTTTAGGCTCAATTTTTTATCCTTGTGTGGAAAGGATTGTGAGGCTGTGACAGCAAATATGATCCTTTTAAAGAGCTCATGGAATACAAGTTTTCTGTTTGTTCATTCAACTTTAGGATAAATTGTGTATATTAATGAATTGCTTACAAGTTTATGGTTGATGCTAGTGGATTTCTTATGACTTTATGATAAATTATTAGTTATGATTGTATGTTTAGATTGCATTGACATCATGCTTCAATTTAGAGAAAGATTTTCTTCCATGTCACTCAAATATAAGCTCATTCAAGTTTACCCTTGGCAGTTTAAATTTTGCAAATACATGATCGCAATTATATTGTGATTATACCAGATTTGTCCTTGGCAATTTAATTTTGAAGCTAGAAGCAGAGCTTAGGTTAAAAAATTTTGGAATTTTAAAGAATTCGAGCTAGAGTACAATTATTAATTCACTATCTCATGCTTGCCTAGTCTCATTATAATTCAAAATTAGTGTTAAGTGCAATATTGCCTACCCTTAAGAAAATCATTATTGCATTATAATGCCATTTTAACATTCCAAAGATTGCAATTTAACATTGCATTGCAACAAACTAAACAATCGATTTATCACAATTACTTGTTCATTACTCAACGAGAACTCCATACATAAACAACCCAAATAATCGATACATAAACTCTCAAAATTGATATCACTTCTTCCCAAAATTGATCATCACCAGAAGCAAGCTGTGGTGATAAAGTGCCCTAAGAAGTAATCAGGCATCCCAAAACCCAGCTTAGTGTTGAAACTACAACTACAAGTAGCCATGATGCCACCAAACATTAGGTAATACATTTCACTTCAACCTTGCATCTTCTGAACTTTTGCTTGAGCTTTCTAACTTTTGAATGAAATTGTTCATGTCTTTTTTTCCCCTATCTGCCTGAGTCGGAGGATTGTGCCATGAGAAGAAGCCATAGCTCTTGTCGATTTGCTACAACAAATTGAAGAGCTTATCAAACAAAAAGTAGATTTTAGTCAAGCAAAAAGAGAATATATCTCGAATATTGAGTGCCCACATTACCAAGGTTTGCAGCCGTTCAAGAGGTTTGCAAAGGTGATCCCCTTCCATAGTGGCAGACAAATCCTCTCTTTTTGTTACTTGAGGAGATGCTAGACAAATAATGTTACCTATGGAGATGCTAGAGGAGAGATGAAGTTTTGGCTT
Organism: Phoenix roebelenii; assembly: GCA_025769935.1. Lineage (NCBI taxonomy): Eukaryota > Viridiplantae > Streptophyta > Magnoliopsida > Arecales > Arecaceae > Phoenix > Phoenix roebelenii. Next base: position 8,846,573 of record JAOXJJ010000139.1, read on the forward strand.
GCTTCCACGGTATTGCCTTCTTCTCTCTCTCTCTCAGCCTTGCTCTCTATTTCTTTTATCTTTTATCTGACAACTCACCATTCTAAGGTCTTGTTTTGTGGGAGCCCCCATCCTCTGGCCATCTAAAGGTGAATTTCGACGATAGTATGTCCGAAGTTGGAGACAGTGTAGATGTGGGTTTTGTGATCCGGAATCATGATTTGAGACTGATTACTGTGGGGGAGGGGGGCATCGTTTAGCCGGATTGACGGCCGTCGGAGCGGAGCTGAGAGTAGCATAGAAATGTATTACATATGCGAGAAAGGTGCTAGAGACCGAGTACATCTTGATTGAGGGGGACTCAGCCACTGTGATTGATTGGATTCGACGGTAGAGCTAAGGAGGGGTGACAATTCTCTATTGCGTGACATCTGGAGGATAGCGGGTAGCTGCACGGCCTTCAGGCTACATATGTATACCATGAGGCAAACGGGGCTGCGGACTGGATCGCTTCTTTTGCTACACAACATTCTGGTAAGGTTCTCTAGACACACTAGGAAGTTTTGTCATTTTTTGTCTCTTAATTTTGTTGGTTGTACTCTATTCAGAGTAGTGTAAGCAGCCGGTGTAACTAATAAAAAAAAAAATCCTCCCACCAAGGTATTTTTAGCAGAAAGCCGTGTAAATTTGGATACGTGATAGTGACATGCAGACTTATTCTACCAGCTAGTTGACAGAGATATATGGAATGATGCATTGTTGCCTCAAATTGAAAGTTAAGGGAGCTGATTGAAAGTTAAGGAAAATGGAGTATTAGTATAATTGTTAAGAGTTGAGGGGTTAAATGTAACTTTTTAAAATGGAGTTATCCATTTCTATCCCCTCCCCCCAAAAAAAGTTACCCATGCGGAAATTGGAATAAACATAGAAACACGATAATTTCCGCTTCCCCAGTATCCACCCTACATCTGGCCACTTGGAATAACCCATGCCCCTCCACGATGGCAATCCGTGGCTGCACCCATCCGACCAATTGCAGCAAAGCGCCGTCTCAAAACCCCCTCCCACCCGCGCCTATATAAACTACCCCTTTCTCTTTGTTTTTCTTAGACCACCGCGCCTCTCTACGGAAGAAAGAAACCGCGAGACCCTCGTCCTGGTTTCCCGTTTGCACCTTTTGTGTGGGTTAGGGTTTTCCTTTTTTACTTCGATCCAAGAGGAAGATGAGCTCCACGGCTTCTACCAAGGGGGGCAGGGGCAAGCCCAAGTCCTCCAAGTCCGTCTCTCGGTCCCAGAAGGCCGGCCTCCAGTTCCCCGTCGGCCGGATCGCCCGCTTCCTCAAGGCCGGGAAGTACGCCGATCGCGTTGGCGCTGGCGCCCCCGTCTATCTCTCCGCCGTCCTTGAGTACCTTGCCGCTGAGGTCAGTGGCCTGATCCCTAGGGCTAGGGCTTGGCTTTTGTACTGTTTTTGTTCGATTTTGTGATTCAAAGTTTGATCTTTTTGGGTTTGTTTTGCTATTTTTTGTTTCTTTTCTGATTCAGAATTTGTTCTGTTATCAAAACTTTATTTTTTGGTTTTTGTTCTATTTTTGTGACTTTTCTGATTCCAAAGTTTGATCTTTTTTCAGGTTCTGGAGTTGGCTGGTAATGCTGCGAGAGATAACAAGAAAAATAGAATCGTTCCAAGGCATATACAGCTTGCAGTGAGGAATGATGAGGAGCTGAGCAAGCTTCTGGGGACCGTTACAATTGCCAATGGTGGTGTTTTGCCTAATATCCACCAGACTCTGCTGCCTAAGAAGGCAGGGAAGGATAAGGGAGGGCTTGGGTCTGCATCGCAGGAGTTCTAGAGTCCTAATCATCCCAAATCTATTCAGGAGAGGATGGGGGTATTTTCCATTTGTGGTTTTCATGTCAGTGGTACTGACAACTTGATGTATGAATTTGGTTGACCTATGTAATTTTTTTGGTATTGAATCAAACTATACTCTTTGCTTTATACAAAAAAATTGCCAAAATAATGGATCTCTTTCTGTGTGTGTCATGCTCTTTGCCTGAATCAAATTGGCAATTTGATTTTGTTCATGTAATTCTTTTCTGTATTTTTGATTCCATACGTATTCAATCTAGTTATTGTTAGTTTCAAATGTTATCTTTCGATGGATCAGAGTGTCTGAGTTTGGGGGTTATAGTCTAATTGTATGATGTTGATATGCTTCATCATGGGGTTTGTTTTGTGTTTCTACCCCTCGTAGGAGTCGGTAGGACTTGTTTTAAGCCTGAAAGGTAAAGTTTGTCTTGACTCTACTATGACATTGTTATTGGGTATTTGCCACTGGCTTTGTCTTCCATACATCCATATACATATACATATATATTATTTGTGTATACTTAATCAGGATTTGATTTTGAACATTAACCTTGGGGTCAACTTGTGTGGTTCAGATGAAAAGAACAAGTGATGTTGCTGATGTCACGTTCAGGACTGATATCTGGTTAAGTCATTTGTTTATTTGCTGGGTGGTTGTGTGGTCGAGGTGTGCTCTTCTTCCTGGAAAAGAGAAGAGATAAAAAAAGTTCATTTGTTTCAAACAAATTACTCTGGCTGTCTTCCAAGATGTCTGCTTTGTGAAAAGGAGATGGGTTTGATGATCTGTTACAGTGGTGTGCCACTGCATGTTAGGCTGAGGGTGCTGACAGTCCGAGCTGTGAATTCCTCTGAATCATCTCTGGATTCTGTCATTCTGAAGTCTGGTGGTTCACGGTTACAAGTCCTACAACAAGTTGATGAGTTGCTGAGGAAGGGGAATGAGAGGGGAGCTCTCTCCCTGGTCAAGGATTTGCAGGGAAAGCCTGGGGGTCTTCAGTGCTTTGGAGCAGCAAGGCAGGTTGTTCATTTGGATATTTTCTCCTTTGTATGGTGTTTTTTCCTAGAGATTGTGCCAGGATTTGTTTTGATAGATCTGCATGCTTCTCATATTATTTTGATTTTATGTGGTGGTTCCTGGTCAGGTCAACCTGGACAATTGTCTAATTAATTTATGTTAGTTATGGGATGCTTCTATAGCACATCCAACTGATTCAAGGCTACTTATAATTTCACAAAACATGCTGTCCGTTTAGTTTGATTTAGGTGGGGCAAATCCAGGGATCCTGAATACAGAATATGCCTTTTCTTCGACTGGTATACATAAGAAGCTAATGCTTGCCTGAAATATGTAATACAATAATCTTGTGATGCTATGAAACTTCTTTCTCCTTAATAAAAATATTTTTGGTTTGCAACACAATTATTTCTTCCAGAAAACAACAAATACTATTGACTCGCTTGATGCTGCTGAGTTTCTATCTGTGATTAAGAGACACGGGTCGCAGCCTATATTAGACTACGGAAATATAACATCCATATTGTCCATGAGATTCATATTTCAAGAAGTATAGGTAAATAATTGAGTTCATTGTTATATAGCACTTCATAGCAGTATTTCTTAGGTAAATTATTGATGCACCTTTTATATAGCAATAAGTACAAATAAAAGGTGGTCTATGCATACACGCAGAAGATACATTAAGTGTAATGTGCCAGTGAGGCTGAGTATGGTAGGTTAAAACAAGGTTCAGCATTCACCAGTTCTTACGTTCTTGGATCTAATGTGCCTGTAATGGCCCAAATCGTGCTGTCAGTTTCCATCGTTACCAACTATACACTGTATTGGCCAAAGTACTGATAGGTTGCTTTCTAATTGTATGATTCTTTCAAGCAAATTGTTTGGGTTAGCTTGAGTTTTAATAAGGTCAAGTAGATGCATCTCAATAATTCTTTTGATACTTATGGGACAACTATCCTTGAATTTTATTTGTTTTGAGATTTGCTAATCTTGGAACTCTAGTTTTTATCCATTGGATGTTCGATATCAAATGATTTTTAGTCCCCATTTGTCATTGTTATGACATGTTCATTCATTTTTAACCTTCATATGTTATTTGGGAGCTTTGTATTTTAAATACTCCTCTTCTTGGTTATTTTCCAGGCTGATGCTGCAAAGCAATTGTACAATGTAAAACCACTCTTATTGTGACACTCCAAACAAAAACCGTTCTAATATGCAAACAATCATATTCTGTTTCATGTTGAAGTTTTTATAAGTACGCATCTGATCCGATCGTTTACCTTATATATATATATAATTCTTTTTCTCTCTTTCTATAAACCTTGGCATTTGCTTAGCTTTTCCTTGTTTAATGTGTAAAATTTGTGCTGTTAGGTGCCACAAAGATTCTATAACTTGGATGAGTTGAAGCTGAATGGAATCAACACTGCTGCTTTTTTGTCTCCTGTGGATATAACTTTGGGTTCGATAGAGAGAAATCTTCAACTTGTTGCAGTCCTGGGATGCTTTGCTGCATGGCTTGCATTTGGTTTTTCTCAACTACAAATATTGTATCTTTCCTTAGGTTTACTGTTTCTATGGACGTTGGATTTGGTGAGTTAATGTCTCCTGTTTTACTGAACTGCATTTTCCAGTGCCTGGATTAATAGAGCTTACTGTTAGATTAAGTTATGCTAGGGGAAAATGTATACATGCAAATGTGCATTTACTTTTGGGGTTGATAGTAGTTTATTCATATCTTTGCCACTGACTTAATGATACAGATTCAGTAAAGACAAATTCAGTGTGCATAAGTTTTATACCTTAATGTTTTTGGCATCCAAAAATTTCTAAAATTAGCTGTTGTTAGTCTCATTTTTGTTGTGCAAATGTTAATATTTGCTTTATGCTTATAAGCTTTCTTAGTAAGGAAGCATCAAGAAAATTTACATGCAGATATATTTTCTTTGTTATTACTTCTCAGGCAGAAAATCTCTTCTGATTTTTCTTCTCAGTAAAATTTCGTTATTTGATTTAGAAATCACATTTTTGCATGTTGAGTAATTAAATAAATATAAAAGAGGACTAATTTGAACAACATAAACTTGAAAAATACTTTAATAAATGAAATAAATGATGAAAATAGTCACTTTACCATTTAGCTCTGTCTAATTGTTGACAAAATGAAAGCTAGTGTCAATCAACAGAAGAAATGAAAATAAACCAAAGAATTTTCTTTTTTTTAAATGAACCAGCAGAAGAAAGGGTTGTTCATATTTGGGCTGGCAATCTTGATCCGCTTGCTTTCTATCAGAGAAGAAAAAAAAATAGTCTATGAGAACATAAAATCTTTTCTCCTTATTTTTCTTTCCCTTAATTTTCTTTTTTTGCCAAAACAGAAAAGAAGAATTTCTTTTTTATCAGTTTCTTTGCAAGTAAATACTAAATAGGGCACTCTCTATCCAAAAAAAAGAAAAGAAAAGCAAAGAAAAATGAAGCTGTGGTTGCAGGAGCTGTTGATGAATTGAAGTCCCATTTACCTAGTAAACCTTTTTCTTTCCTGTTATGGGTCCCATATATTTTTAGGACCGTGTACTTTTACTTCATGCAGATCAGCTTCTTTACACCGTGTTATCTCTAGTATGCCCTTGTCTTTAGATAATGTCCAGAAGATCCATTTCCCATCCTTCTATATTTGACTTATGTTGGTGTGTCATTTACTCATTTCCCAACTATTTTGGCTACCTATAGATTCATGATGTCATTTTCTAGGTAACTCACTACTCTACTGCTCATCCATTTTGTTATGCTATTTATTGAACGTCTTTGCGAGTCTACCTTATTGAATATTCCTTCACCAGCCTCAATAAGATTCTTGTGGATATTGTGCCACTATTTTCTTGAGATTCACCAATGATTCATGTTACCATGCTGCATTTCTTTTTTCTTTTCCATTTCTTTTTGTCAGCGTTAGCAGTAAGGTTACTCTATTGCGACTTAGGTGTTACAGGTTCGAAACATAGAAACAATCTCTCTGTATGCAGGGACAGGGTTGCATATTCTAACCCCTACATACTTGCAATAGTTGGAGCCCCGTGTGCTAGACTGTCCTTTTAATCAAACTTGGATGTTCTTTTAATATGCAGGTGGCTATTATTGAGGCATGGGGATGCCCGTATCCTGACCTTTATTGTGAAGTGACCAATATCTAACTAATTATATAACGACCTAGGACTTTACCGAAATGGCTGGACAGAAGATATTATTTGAATTTCTCGATCCCGTAGAAGCACCCAGGTTTTCCCTAGCGTATAATTGATGTAGGACCAAATATAGGACCACACAAGTCCTCATATACTAATTTAAGATCCTACTGCACTGTGGAAATATATGTGAGGATCTATGCGGTTGTGTATTTAGTCCGACATTGGTTGTACGCCAAGGAGATCTTGGGTACTTCCATAAGGCCAATAAACCCAAATATCACTTTCTGGCTACCTTCTTTTATGAGGTTTTTGGTCGTTACAAATGGTAATAGAGTAGACCCAACCTATGGACCATGTGTGATGAGGTGACACTGCATCATAGGCCCTTTTGGGGTTGAGCATGAGCTGATTGTGGTGATTTTGATTGGATATTTGTGATTGGACCCTTAGCCTGGCAAGAACGCGCTAGCTTAAATAGACGGAGTACATGAGGACTTGTGGGTCTTGTGTTTAGCCCCACATTGAGTGTATGTTGGGAGATCTTGGGTACTTCTACAGAGCCAAGGAACCCAAAAAGTACCTTCTTACTTGCTCTTCTGGTTGAGTCCTAGGTCGTTACAAATTAACTAGTGTTGGGTGTATAGTTTTTATGCAAGTGAATCCACCATGAATGATGTAGGACAAACGTATAATAGTAACTTGTATGTTGTTCTATAGGTTTCAATGCAAGTCAACCAACTAGCAACATCTTCTACTTTATGTATATCGAGAGATGAATGATATGGAGGTCACGAATGTAACAAGAAAGAGAATTCATAGGATGACGCAAGAAAGAATTAAGCCAAGTCTATATCTCAATGGGGCTATTTGTAAGATGATGGTTTCCTATCTCATTTGAGGGGAGAGTTGGACTTTGTATTGTCTTTTCGAGCCTTTTTCCTTGCTTGAGTGTCTTTTAAAAGCTTAAATCTATTTCTTTGTTTTGGCTTCTTTCTGATTGTGATCTCTTAGGCCTCTTTTGATGGAGGAGTGAAGAACTTGGTGCTTGATACGATTGGTCACAATCTGAGTCAAAAATATCACAACAGGGTTATTCAGGTTAGTCATGTTATGCATCGAGCATTCTTTATTCAAATATTCCTTATTGTGTATTTACCCTGTTCTTATGAAGAAGAGTGTGTGCGTTTGTCATGTTTTCCTAATTTAGTCCAATTGAGTTGGCATGAATTTAATTGCCAGAATGGGAGATGTTCTAGTCATGCTTAAGTCATAATAATCATCAACTGGCAACCAATCATAATGTTTTAATCACATTGTCTCCAAAACGGTCCTGAAAGGTGGGAACTTTTGCCCACATACACTATTGCACTTAGGAATCAAATTAAATTATATGTTTTAAATATGTTCATTGGAGCTAGTTGTTTTTGGGAACTATTGTTCTAAGGATGGGTACCTTGCAGCATGAAGCTGGTCATTTCTTGATAGCCTACTTGCTTGGAATTCTTCCAAAGGGATACACATTATCAAGTTTAGAAGCCTTAATGAAAGAAGGATCATTCAATGTTCAAGCTGGAACGTCTTTCGTGGATTTTGAATTTCTTGATGAAGTATGTTTGTTTTCTCTTTATTTCTTCTGTTTTCTTATCTGTTCTAAATTTGGCATGTACCACTGCCTTCATGCTATTGGCATTATTAAATTAGGAACCTGAAGATTGCCTTGGCTTTTTTTTCCCCATCCAGTGTTAAAGGGTAATAACTTTTCAAAAACTTTCTTATACTCTTCCTGCCTGCCTGCCATATCATTTAGTTTGTATTATGCTTTAAAATGCCAAAGATGTGCACTAACCTGGATGCTTATGCCATATTGGTGGTATGCTTACCTTGTGGGAAAGTTAGATGCTTTATAATTTTGTTATGTATAATTTGTGGCAATCCTTATCAATCTCTTTTTATCAATATTGTAAGGTGAATATGCCATAACATGCTGTTGTATGCTTACTCATTGTATCAAGTACATTATTATTGGTCTTCTCAAACTAGTATGTTGTTGGGTTGTAGGGTGCCTATGGGCTGTTTCTACGACCTGTTTCTCAATATGTGGAGTATTATTAACCACACAAGGTGTATTCTGAGTTAGTGCATGGTGCTGGAATTATTCATGTGGAAGAAAAAGGCCAAGGATATTTTGGTTGCTTAACAACATAATAATCTGCCCCATGTGCTGAAAGGCCAATGATCATTGCAATTGTTAGATGAGCAGCATACAATTGTTTGGCTCTTGGTATTCCATGTGACTAAAGCTGAAACATTTTTATTGGTCATTTTGTAGTTTGCGAGTACTCTTGTTGCAGATTCTGTTTGTGGTGTGACCCTCCTACGACGATGGGGCCTAGGGAAGGTCAGATGTATGTTGCATTACCTCCATGTTTGGAGAGGTTGTTTGTGTGTGAACCTCCCAAGGCTATAGGGCCCGGGGAAGGCTGGATGTATGCTGCATTACCTCTATGTTCAGAGGCTGTTTCTGTGATTTGAACTTATGACACCCATGTCATAATAGAGCAACCTTATCATTGCGCTAAGGCTCACACTTTATTTAAAACTAAAAAAAATAAATACCAAAACATTTAAGGATTTCTTACCTATATCTCTTTGCAAAACTTTGATTTGAAACATGGTTCGAGTATCTAGAGTTCCAGACCCTCTTAAATTTGTTGCAATTATGGAAATTTTTTAACAAATTGACGAGGATGCACTATGTCAGCACTATTTACTTAAAGCCACCTCGTGAGCCAAGGAGATCTTCTCTACGTTAGTTAGTCCTTTAACAAAAGCCCCTTGTTCCTTAAAAATGATTCTAGGGAGAATCCAACTCATTCTTCGAGACGAAAAAAGTGAAGTGAGGGTGGAGCAGCGAAATTAATGGAGTGTTGTTCAATAGTTTGATGCCATATCGAAACCCTCTGATGCTCTTAAAAACTTTATGGCTATCACTGGTTAACATTTTGCTAGTTATATGGAGGGGAAGTTAGTAGGGTTATTTCCAGTGGGGGAGACTGGATTTAAAGCCAACATGTGGCCGGAGAAAACCATTCCTTATTCTGCTTTTTTGTCAAGTCAATCCGGATGCCATTGCTGCACTGACCAGATTTATGCTAATGATAGGCTATTGCTTCTCCCATAAGGCTACAGAGTACAAACAGTATACAGTCATGGACTATTTCCAAACGTTGTTGGTTACAGTTCTTAAATGTTTATTACAAATTAGAAATGTTTCAGTTTACATGCAGTCATGCATGTGAATGAAAATACAAGTTTGTATTGGACAAATTTGTTCCCCCTCTCTCCTCAGGGTTATTATATCAGAATATTTAACAAAAAGCTACATTATATAGATCCAAACCAAGTGCATAGTTATATGAATAACCTCAGTAATCCTGTATGTTATTTGTGAGACACAGCTGCAGCTTCTGATTATGTTCAAGCGTGCTTTTGTTGAAGTGCCAAGGAGCATATTTCCATCCTGAATATTGTAGAAGTTGCATCTCAGTCCTATATGCAACCGCATTCAGATGTAGCATAAGATGATACTAAAGAACACCTTAAATAATTCATTTTCTTGTTTAAAACTATAATTTACACTACCGGTACATGTTTTCTGCATGTATACTGTCTCCGGAGTTCTCTGAGTTGCAATATTGAGCATCTAATGTTTTGAAGCTTACTTACATCCTAGTTATATAATATAAATTTGTTTCCTATACCGTGCCTAGGAAGCTTTTGGATCAGAATAATGCGATAAGCAGTTAAGATATTTTTAAAGTTGAATTTAAGGACAAACTGATGGTATATCCTGAAGATAGTGATAACTTTTTTGGTTCAACTTTTGTATGATGTGCTACTCTTGTGGCTTTAATATATTCTTTTTGTATTTTTTGCAGATTGCTACGGGAAAAATATCTGCAAAGGTGAGACTCTTTCTTTCCTCTATAACGTTATGGTTTGTTTCAAAGAAGAGATCATACTAAAGCTGTTTTCAGAGTTCTCATTGATGTTTTTTTTCCTGAGTTTGCTTCTTTCATATCACTTATTTGAGAATACACGCATGCATGCATGCATGCATGCACGCACGCACGCACGCACGCACGCTCGCTCGCACTATCCTGTTATTTATGTCATTCTGTTCTTGTCACTGCAAATATCTATTAGAGCTAAAATTGCAGATGCCTAAAAAGATGTACGCACATAGTTGCACCATCTTGAAATTAAACTTACAAGCTGCGTTGTGAACTTATAAAATAAGGTGGCTGAGCAGATACAAATGACTATTATCTTTGAGAACCAATCTTGACTTTGGGAAGTTAAATATCAATGCTAATTCCTGACTTATTAATTAAGGCATGAGCAAGGTTGAATGCCAAAGTAAAACTATGTATTACATGCAGAAGATGTGGTTCTAACACTTAGTTAAGCCAATGTAGAATATGCTTGAACGGGCCCTCATATGACTAATATATTATAAAGAAATGATTTTTAAATATGTTTTCTCTGAAACTAAGTTGGCTCTGTATGATACTTTTATTGTCGTTTTGATGTATTGTATTTAATATTTGATTGACATCTCTACATAAAAAAAAAATGCATGCTTTGTACCATACGGATTCGTATATATGTGGATATATAGTACTGGATATTGGCACGTGCTACGCATGTGACTATTTCTTGACATTGTCGGCATGTGTGGTTCATGTGGAAGGTAATATGGATGGCTGAGATCTTCCAATTTGATTGAAGATTTCCATTATTATTATCTTTTTCGATAATTTTTTATTCCTTTATCTTGTTTCACTCCCTTGCAAATAAATACTAAATTATGTGGAGTATATCTATTCGATATAATAATTATTAGTAGGGTGAAATATTTTGTTTTTATTTTAATCACGTGCATTGTTGATTGAGAGTAAGGAATGTGGAGAGAGACATAACTCAGGTCTTTCTGTCTAAATAGAGGACTCAACCAACACCAATCTTTTAGTATTCCTGTGTCTTTCTGTCTCTATCTCTCTCCCTCCCTCACTCTCTCTTCTCTGTTTTTTTTTATATATAGTTTAATTAGACAGGTGGCATCTATGCTACAGTTCTCTGTACAACAGAAGCTAATATGGGTGTGTCACTGATCCAGTGAGTTGCCCTTTCTCTAATACACACTAAAGCTTCAGACTGGAAGACTCAACAAACACGAATGTTTTAGTTGTTCCGTTCCCTTGCCAAAGCAAACAGGATGCTACTGCAGTCCCTCTTTCGGATTTTGATTCCTCCTCCCTTTCATAATGGTAGAGCAGTTGGCTTGTGGGTCAGCTGACTCTGATATGAGAATGAACTGCATTAGCTTTTTGTCAAGGATTTGGATCCAGACCATAATATTTGGATAAATTTGGATTTAATTTTGATCGGATATATACTTTTACATGGCATTTTGTAGTTTTTTAATAAGGCCTACCCATGTTTCTGGGTTCGGTCCAATTTTGCCATATCCGCAGCCCACTTAATTTGAAAGCTGGGTTAGTTTTGGGATGCAATTCTGACCTATAGGCAGGGATAACAAGCTGAGTTTGGGTTGCTGAGACTTGATTCAGTCATATTTGGAGGGCATTTGACCACGCCTTAAGCTAGCGACCACCCCGTCTATTGTTGTTCAAGGCTTCAAGCTTGGCTTGTGAGCCACATAAATGTGCTATCTTGAGCCGAGTTTGAGATTTTATTTTATTTTTAAATTGGGTAAGGCCCAATCTGATTTCATTTAGAGAATAGTACAAGGGACCTCAGGGAGGTTGAAAAGAGTGAGGAGCAGGTGGAGAGGGGGACGTGGAAAAGATGGGAGCAACAGGAGAAACAATTAGTGTGAGAGTATATTTACCACCTAGATGGCAATAAATAATAGGAGAAACCTTTGCTGAGTCGAAGCTTTATTCCTTTTCGCTGGCCAGCTAATGTAGATTCCAGCTTGTTTAAAAGCTTAGATTAAAGCTTGTGCTTGTCTTGTTTGCTAAACAAAGGAGTTTGATTGGCGTGGACCAGATCATGGATAAACTTGGTCCACCTGCAGCCCTGCCCATAGGTCAAAAAACAACTTGTGCCTCTAATTAACACATCCCATAATCATCATTCACATTATGTCAATTTCAAGAATTTGGCATGCAGCTTATTATTTCATGAAATATGAAGGTTGAATACGCACACATTTAGAACCTTATCTCTTTACAACGATGGTCGTCAGTTATGGTTTAATGGAGTCAACTCCTGATTGGATGTAAATATAGTGGTAAACATAAATGAAATGCATCCTGATTACAATTGATGACTTTATAAACAATCCTGGAGTTACTGTTTCTGTTGTCTTGATGTGACTATAAACTATCCCACAATAATTTTTTCTGTTATCTTGATTTAGCTATACAGATGGATGTGAAAGTAGAAAAACATATTTCCAATATAATGAGCTGGATGAATTAGGTGATGTGTTTTTGGAATGATGTCTGACAGCTGCATGCTTGCAAGACGAGGGGGGAATGTTCTGAAACCTATGTATGGCCATAAAATGTTGTATGGATGGAGGTATCACATCATGATGATGGTTCATGTATGTAAGAAAAACAGTTAAAGTTGCAAAGTTGAAATGGATCCATGCAAATGGAAAGGATAAGGTCATAGCTAATAGGAAGAAAAGTGGATGGGCGCCTTAATATAATGGAGAGAGTTAGAGCTTATAGGAAGCTCATGTAGGTTCAACATATAGTGGATAAAATCATGGCAAGTGTGTAAGAGAATGGCAGAGGACAAGGATTGTGGAAAGTAACAACGTTTCAGGGATGATCTACAAAGACTGACGTGAAGTGGCAGGATAAATTATTTTATTGTGGTCATGATGATAAATATACATTACTAGATCACTAGAAATACTAGAAATACTGCAAATATTCCCATCATTTTGTTCATTGAACTTGTTTCTCAAGTTCAAGCATGGACACAAAAACTTGCTTTGGTTCGATAAAAACCAAATATTTTTTTTAAGTTGATCATGTCCTTTGATGTTTATGTAGGGTTCATCCCACTTCCCATCGAACTTCGTAAGGGATGTCACCAGTTAAGGTTGTCTCATAAGCACATTGCATGAGCCGACCAATTAACTAGTTTTGAAGCACATACCAACCTGTTTGCAATTAGTTTCCTTGAATGGTACCTCATGTGAACTGCTTTTTAGCAGATGTTGAACAGGTTCTCATGCATAGCTTTGGCAGGAGTGGCTACGGAGTATCTTCTATTTGGATATTCTGAAGGTGGGCTTGCAGACATTGATATGGTCAGTTCATGAATTCAAACATGAATGTTTTGACCGTGAACTGGTTCTGACTCTATTCATCTGGAAACAGTTGGATAAATTACTTAAAAGCCTGGGGTTCACACAGAAGAAAGCGGATTCTCAGGTGAGATGGGCTGTGCTGAATACTATTCTAATACTGCGTCGTCATGAAAGAGCTAGATCACGGTTAGCAGAGGCCATGTCTTCTGGTAAAACAGTGGGGTTTTGCATTGACACAATAGAAAGAAGTATAGATGATGCAGATGTTTGATAGGAAAAAAGTTGGAGAAACATGCTATGATAGAACTGAGAATGGCTAAAAATTGTTTATCTTTGATGTTTAAAGGTTTTTTTTCTGACAGGTAAATCTAGTAAATTGCACTTATAGATAGAAGACCTCCCAGATTCCATATAGAAGGGGGAAGACTGTAATTTGATTGCTTAAATTTTCAAAATGTTGCATTCCTTGTTGGAGACCTGGAACTTCGAAAGCAAATAAAAAATAAAAATTAAAATGTTAGCTGTTCAATCAATTTTTTGGTTAATATGCATTTTTTTTTAACATGCAATTTTTTGGTTCATGAACTTGTGACCTGTAAAACGTTCTTCTGCTAACAAAAGATCAAGTTAAAAAAAAAAAAAAAAAAAAAACAGATTGGCCAAGATGGATTCCCTCAATTGGATCAGCCCTGAGAGAGGAAAGCATTGTTAAGTGCAGGTCACAGTTAATTGCATGGTTAAAACTCCATGGCCCTATGGCATCTCAAGCACAGGAATCTCAAGGTCTGACAAAATATGAAAAAAAAAATTACTTGATTGTATATTCTTACTGAAGGGAAACTGAGGGTTAGATTGATTTAAAGGAAACAATAATGCTGAATTTATGGAATTGTACCACCAGAACTTTGATATCTCTTACATATTTAGGAGATAATTCAGTCTGCAATGCGTGAGCTTTATTGGAGTCTTGGTTCTGTGACTTGTTTGCACCAAATTTATTTATTAATGTTAAAAGAGTCAAACTTAGTTTCCCAGGGTTTTCTTTTTCAACTTTGGAACAAAAGATTTAGGTGGAACTTGGAATGCAAGTGGAGTTAAAACCCAAACCAAAACTTAATTTCTTCTAAACTAGCCGGGGAATATAAGATCCACCTCGACTTCGATTAAAGAAATTTCTTCTATTGTTGTATCTGATTGGAAGAGTGATTAAAACCAAAACAAACAAGATATGACTACAAAGTGATTTAGAAGACTTGCCTCATCTAATTTGTTTTCAAAAAGTTCTGGTTTGGTTTCAAAGTCTTTGCCCTGTTAGCAAAAATGATTCTCTTTGAGCATATGCTTAACCGTCAATAAGAAGAAGCTCACAAGGGGCTAATGCAATACTCAAATGGAAAAAAAATTCAAACCCTATTTGTTCAGCCTCGGTTCTGAGTAGTTCTATGACTTGCACTACATAGCAAGAAGGGAAAAGGAATTGGACTAACTTTAATACTCTTATTAAATCAAGATTTTAATCTTGGACCAAAATATTTGCTGACCGTTACAATAACAAGTTCCTCAATCCCACTTGGATTTTAGCATGGCAAGTCATAAAAGCTCAGTTGGATTTTAGCATTGCAACTAATAATTCGGCAATTGTTTATTGTACTAATTTTCTTGAATCACAATGATGCCTTAGTGTCTCATTGCATGAGGAACTTTTTGTGATTGGATTGGCTCCTCCTAACATTAAATTAAGCTTAATTATTTCATCTGATATAAGCCAACATATTACAAGATTGGTAGATATGAATCATATGATATCATATATCAGCTGAGGTGTATGAATCTAACATTTACTATTTTAAATCAGATTTTGATTATTATTTCTTAAATCAGAATCTCGAATGGTACTTAATTTAATGTTAGTATATTGGCCAATGCATTGATATCTTAGTTGTTATATAACATATGGTAGGATCATGTCATCACTTACAGTGATCGACAAAGGACTTTCAATCATCATATTTTTTTAAAAAAGAAGAATTCAAGAAAGGATCAATAATTATTTATTTGCATTTATGAATCCCCACTCATTTTCCTTTTCCTTTCCCTTTTTCTTTTCTTTTCGAGCAAAAAAAAAAAAAAAAAGACAGATGCAGAGAATAAGTAGGTAAAATTAAAGCAAGCAAAATGGGTATAGGAGATACAAATGCAGCAAAAAAAAATTGGTTACATAAATGTTCCAGCCCAAGTTGCAATGGTTACAAACAACAGCAATGGTGTCATATTTGATGAACAATTATAGGCCTATGGGAACCAATAAATTTCTAGGAGAACAAGGACCTCCCCTTCCATGCATGCTACACCAACCACTCAAAGTGGATGCCATTTTTTCTCTCACTCACCTTTGGAGCAATTCTGCCCCCTAAAATTTGGGAATTTACTTGATATGGAGTTGCTAATAAAGAAATCCAATTGAGGCTAGCCACTATTGCAAACCCTAAAATTATCAGTTTTGTTAAATATGGGTGGTAATCAGTGGAATCCATTCATTTTTCAGTCAGCCCACTTATAAATTAGGATTGGCATCTCCATATTTCCATATCCAATTAACAAGTCCAAATCCCGTCCAGATCAAAACCTGAAAAACTGGCATGAGTTTGTTCATCAAATCTTGAACTCATCTTAAAACTGATGTTTTGAAAGTATTGTTCTTTCTTAGAAGATGATGAAGGCTGCGAAGTAGCAGTTAGGACAAGGTATTTCTAATTCTTGTTCTACGTTTTTTTCCCTTCATCCACATTGTTATGTTATTTCTACCAGTAAAAGTGCACGATCGAGCTTCTCCTTTTGTTTCCATGCAACCTACAATATAAGGGTAGCCTCCGACCTCCTCCCAAGAGCTATGGTAAAATTTTAACATTTAATATGCCCACTCTTGATCAAAATCCTTTCCATTGCAATCACAATTTTATCAAACTTGGCTTGTTTGTATCTCTTTTGGTGAAAAGAGAGGCTATCCTTGGCTCGTTTGGAGCAAACTCCATGGAATCATAAAGTTGGATTCAGAGGTCTCGCAAATATCATCTACAAAGATACTCCATAAAATCCTCTTTTTTAAGCTACTTAAAAAAAAAACCTTCTTAGAAACTCTTTGAGATGATCAAGGAGAAAATGGAAAAAGAAAATGCGAGGCAGGTAAGAAAATTGCCGGTTAGTTGAACATGAGAGGCTGTATAAAATAGCTCACATTTCATTCCCATGAAAGAGAAACATCCTAAATTGAGGAATAAGTGAGAGGAGGATTAAATAATATTCGACATGTTTCTAAATGCTTGTCAACGTTCAGCATAGGGATAGTCGTTATCAGCTTCAAAAGCTGACTTCTTTAACTCATACTTTTCACTGTATCATTTACAATGCTTTTTTTTTTTGCTTTGATTTTATAATGCTTTTAATTCAGTGCAAACTAAAGCTAACTGAGAGTTCATTTCATACTCAATTTGAGGCTGCCTTCTACTTCAGTGAATTAGATGCTCATGGTGTAGTCTCATATCCTTCTTTCCACAGCCTAACAGGAACTGAACAATGAAACAACCCAAGAAAAAGGTCAGAGTAGTAAAAGAAAGCACTTCAACAATGGCACCACCAGTACCTCAGGCACTCATTTCCCTCAAACCCATGTTTATTTTTTTTTTTCCCTTCTGTTTCTTCTTCTTCTTATTATTATTTTTATAGATTCCAACTGTTAAAAGCAATGGAGTTGATCTCAGCAACAAGAAGGCAATGGTGACCAACTGCCGAGTGCAGTGCAACCCACTTCTACTGGAAAACAAGACATCGATAAGAGGAGTCGTCGGGGAGCTGCTGAAAACGACCAATGGGGAGAAGCCTCTCATCTCTTTGGGCATCGGCGACGCCTCGTCGTTCCCGTGCTTTCGGAAGGGGAAGGAGAGCTTCGCAGCGGCCGTCGCCGATGCGGTGTCGTCGTCGTCGTTTGACTGCTACGCTCCCTCCTATGGCTTCCCCTTCGCCCGCCGGTGGGACCGCACATCTACTTGAGTTAATTGTCTTTTTTTTTTTTTTTTTTTGGTGGATTGGAGGGGAAGAAGGTGGGGAGAGAACGAACCTCAATAGTGCGACGATCCATACGGACGTATGTTTAGTCCCATATCGATTATTCGTTGGATAGATTTTGGATGCTCAAATAGAATCAAGAAACTCAAATAAGATCTTGAATTGTTACAAATGAATATCAAAGCAGATCTGACACATAATTTATATGGACCGATCTACCTTTTAAGGAATGCAACTTGATAGATAGACTTTGATAATTTTACCCTTGGGTCTAACTATATAGGACAAATAATACTCGTAATTGTTTACCATATATTTGAATTTGACATGTATCATGTATTTAGTAAATATGTATTATCTTTTTTTATCTAGATGCAAAATAAAATCATCTAGGAATCTCTAAATATGATCGGAGGGGTGCTCAAATTTTTAGTAATCCTAAACTCCGGTTGCATATATTCTCCCGGTTTGGGTACTGTTATCTAAGACTATAGACTTAGGAAGACCGATTCAATAAATTATAACTTATTTTTTAAAATATTTTCTTGCAAAATAAATAGTTAAGTCAAGTTTTAATGCAAAATTTATTTTTTAATCTTCAAGTGGGGCAAAACCTAAAAAGAAGGGAAGTGAAGGGGGAAAATAAAGATAATGAAGCATAAAATAGGAGCTCAGCTATATAGTTAAGAAAAAAAATCTAAGCGATCATGCTTATGACAAAGGGGCATGAATAGTGTGGGTTTTCATATCAGTTTAGCATTATTGTAAAACAAAGTTTGAATTGTTTTTTTAAAAAAACGAATAATTAATTCTCCATCCTTGAAAGGATCTGGTATAACAAAGAGTTCATGTTGACCATAACTAAAATCTTGGATCAACAACTTTACTAACTTTAATTTCCGGTCTCTAGATTTTTTTTTTAAATAAAATGCCGAATATGCATGCCTTCGCCCTACGGTGAAAAGGTGCCGAAGAAGGGGATCAATCTTTTGCACACACGCTGCGGCTGCCACTGCCACGGCCACTGCCAGCCACGGCCTAGCCCCTTCTCATGGCCGCCCCGGCCCGGCCGTCTTCCGGTGCCGCCGGCTTGCGGGAGGAGAAGAAGGGCATATATCTAAAATTTTGTCATTTCTCAAAATAAACAGGGCAGTGGCGGAATACCAATCAAGGGACGTGGAGCATGGGATCAAGGAAGGTGACGTGTATTTAACGGTGGGAGGAACGCATGCGATCCATGTATGCATGATGGTATTGGCCAGCCCTGGAGCCAACCTGCTGTTGCCCCAACCCGGCTTCAGCCCCTACGTGGCTGCCTGCGAGCTCTACGGCATCGAGGCCCGCTTCTACCACCTCCAGCCCCGCCATGGCTGGGAGCTCGACCTCACCAAGGTTCGCTCGTTGACGGATGCCAACACTGCTGGAATTGTCATCATCAACCCCAACAACCCCTGCGGTGCCGTCTTCTCCTCCGAGCACCTCCATCAGGTCAGCCGATCACTTCCATTGCTGATACAACTGCTGCTGCTGCTGCTTCTTCTCTACTCCTCCTCCCCCCTCTCTCTATCTATCTCTATATCTACATGCACATACACATATTGTTTTTACTTTCATTAATTTATTGGTTGGCATATTTTGATCTTAGTATTTCCATTACTAACTATCAACCTGTTGCAAAAAGAAAGAACTTTATACATAGCCTAGAAAAGATGTTTGTAGTGATTGAAATGTGGAAAGTGAAAAGTGTTTCCCAAAAAAATGAAAATGAAATGGGAATATCATCTACCATTTGATTTTTTCATCATCCATGGGGTTAAAGTAAGTTTTTCAAAATATTCGTGTTGGTTTTTAAAACATTTTTAAATCTTGCGAATAAGAGCATATCAGTCAATTGCTTGCTTTTATTCTTGACACGAGATCTCCTTTACTCCCATATCAGTCAATTGCCACAGCTCAGTGTGTTTTGTTTATTAGATTAATAACCAAATAGCTTACAGGTTTAATATCAATGGTTCTCATTTCATATTGCTTTGGTGGTAATGTCTTTGATTGTGTCTAAACATTGCTTACCTTTTGATAAGCCTAAAATTTGAATATATATGTCCCTCGAAAATTTTGAAACATGCGAACATACCCATCCAAAATCTTTCATGAAGAATTATGCCTACTCACGTTTGGATATATGCTTTCTTCCAATGATCATGAGAACTGTGAAGAGCTAATTTAGTATAGTTTGAGATTTTCTTTTTTTTTTTTTTGGTTGCAGATTGCTGAAACTGCAAGAGACATGAATATCCCTATAATTGCTGATGAGTTATACGGACATATGGTCTATGGTGATAGCAAATTTGTGCCACTGGCCTCCTTCGCTCACCTGACACCAGTTATTACTATAGGAGCTTTGTCAAAGCATTGGATGGTTCCTGGATGGCGTCTTGGATGGATAGCCATATGCGATCCTCATGAAACTTTTAAACAAGTATGGCGCAGCAAACACTTCCAACTTGGCTTAAATCGTTCATTTTCAAAACTTTTAAATTGGCCTTAACTATGGGGCACCCAGATAATTTGATTGCCATGCATCACAGAAGCAATCCCAAATCAAAATTTTCTAACTCTTTTTCTAGACATTTGACCGTCGCAAGATTCAGTCTGCTTGATTCTTATGAAATTCTTGTACAAATTCTAATAATGTTGAGGCATGCTTTCTTCTTTCTTTGCTGTGAAAGATCAAAGTGGCAATTGAGATGCTTTTGAATGTGACATCGGGTCCGGCTTCTGTAATTCAGGTTTAACTCTGATCTACTTTATGCTCTTTCTTTGCTCAAGCTGGTATAACAGCTCTCATTCATGTGACCTTTCACAACAGGCTGCAGTTCCTAGTATTCTTTCTGATTCACATGAAGAATTTCACAAGAATGTCCTTGCAGTATTGGAGTCCTCGGCCGAAACACTTTATACAAGAATTGATCAAATTGAAGCACTGCAATGTTACTCAAGGCCTCAGGGTTCAATGTTCATGATGGTTGGCTCTTTAATTCATACGTATGCATCTTTGCTGTCAGCTTACTAAGGTCAGACATGACCATTTTTTGTTTAATGATAGGCCGAAATCAACACAAGCCTTCTACTTGGCATAGAGGATGACATGGACTTTGCTAGGGAGTTGGTAAAAGAAGAATCTGTCTTGGTGCTACCAGGTTAGAATGCGTATTCCTTTCCATTAAGCATATAGTTTTAATCATGTGGCATGGCTATGTGTTGTTATTGTAATTAAAATTAGAGCAACAGGAAAGAGTCTAGGTTGGAATTTGAAAAATTCCAATGTATTGTGGCAAGCTTTTTAAGTCGAAATAAGAAGTTTGTTTTGAAAAAAACAAGTGGCAGCTCTAGAAGTAGAAAATGCCACTGTATGTAATAATTGTGTAAAGCTAAAGACATAACTATGCTTCTTGGAGCATAAAGCTTGGTGCAAGTTTCCCCAGAATTCAGCAACTCAGGAGTCTTACACAGAATATGAATTAAGACATGGATGCTATCTACTTATTGACGACAAGTCAGTGTTGGTTTCATAGGCATCAGACTGGAGGCAAAACATGTTATCATCAATCAAGTACACAATAAATAAATTTCTGGTAAGGGATTCAGTTCAACTTCATAGTTTGCTAGTTCTTTTTTTCTTTTTGAGTGAAAGATAGATTTCTAGTTCTAGCACTTGGATTCTTCAGGCTTGGTATTAGGGCTAGGGCCACAGGTTTGAGTGAGTGGTGATCGTCAGCCACATTGAGCCACCAAGGCATTGGTAGGAATCTTAAAATCATTATAACTTTTGATGATCTGATAATAAACAAGAGAAATTGAGCAAGAAGATCAGAATCGCTCCGGCTATAATGCTGAGTTATTTTGCTCGGTACTAGAAAATGTATTTCTATGAGTCAGGAGAATTGTTAGGGGACAAAAATGCATACAAGTTCTTGGTATTATTAAAAATTGCAGTTTGAGCAGGGGTCCATGCATATTTTTGAGCAAGGTACTCCGTCTTGGTACCGGGCCTCATGCTAGTGCTATCTTATTATTTTATGTCTGGTATAGAGGCCGGTTCGGCATATAAAATGATAGTACCTCCTCTCGTACCGCATTTTGGTATCAGTACTGAACTAGTATAGTACTTTATTTTCCGTATGGTCCGGTTCAGTATGGTATGGCATAGAGTTATGTGAAAGTAAGATATATGAGCCATGACTTGTCATCACAGGCAAGGATCATCTAGTTGTTGTAAAGGCCAAAATGTTCTATTTCTCAGTACGGAAGGGCAAAACTAACTCCTGAAATACCTATGCTCTGTTCTTTAGTATTTTTTGAGCAAATCTTTGATAAAATATTTGTTCAGGCTTTCGTGAGACTGTTTCAGTCATTACATTCAAGTTAGGCATTTTCAGCCAGTCTTGGCCACAAAGTACATAATAGTTTGAAAGATTTTAACTTATTTTTGACAATTATGTTTTGCTTTACTTTAGGCTGATATATGGTTTAAAACTAGAACCTTGTCATGTTATTGCCTCAGTTCTTTCACCTAGACAAGGAAGACCATGTCATGGAAATCTTGACTATAAAATTTTAGACCTGTTCTTTAAAGATAGTCGCCTTGACTAACAGGTTAAACGTTTGCTATATAAAAGTGATGGATATTCCCGGCAACCCATATGTAAGCAAAGAGAAGGATCCCTTTTCACCTATGATGGTATCCATTTTAACATCATTTGATCAAAATCCTTAGTCTATTAGCTTCCGATCTCCTCCTTTGTCTTGATAATTACTTCAATGTAAGTTGAAAATTTGATTTCCACTTAGTTTTTACTAGAGTTTGACACTTGCAATGCATTGATGGAGATGGATGACTCCCTTTGTGCATGGAGCCCCCATGATGTGCTTGGGAGTTTTGATAGTCGAATAGATATTTATGTCTATTTTCTTATAACTCAGAGTCTTACTCAAAAAGGCTAGCCGAAAAGTATTATCTGAGTTCATAAGTAGTCAAAATAGACCAAGTATATAACCGATGTAGGATTAAATACATGCTTGCGCAAGGCCTCACATGTTTTCAGTGCACATATACTGCTCTACTGATTGTGAATTTATTGTCACTTAGGTTTTGTCATTGGTTTGAAGAACTGGGTGAGGATATTCTTTGGTGTTTCTCCTGATCTACTAGAAGAGGCTTGCGACAGGATCGAGTCCTTTTGCAAGAGGCGATACCCAACAAATCTGACCTGTTAAAGTCATACAAGTTATACCGACCTTGCTTGGCATTAAATCCAATTCAAATCCAATTTTGTATCATTCTTAGGTCCTTTTGAGTATATGATATTCGAAGGTATTGTAGCTGGTTGTACTGTAACTTCAGAATGGAAGTAAAGGTTCTCTCTATTATTGTATTTGAGTTGGAAGTTGATATTCTAAATGCAAGAAAAAACACAACATCTCAAGGTGGTCATGCGGAATAGATTGCGGTCGCATCTAATGCAGTGAATACTCTCCAGATACAATCTTTCTATTGAACAATGTCTTTACTAAAAGCTAGTTGTTTCATATAATCATATATTGATGTCTATTGAATGCATATGAATTTTCAAAGTTATGCTTCTAAAGAATGCCAAAAAAAGACAAATCTAGCCTACTCCTGTTGATTTTTGTTGATAATTAGGGGCTTATTCAAAATAATATTATTTAAAAAATGGTTATCTAAATAATATCTATTTAATTCTCTAGCAAACTAGCCCTACCAAAGTCCATGTCGCACTACAAGCAAAATTCCTGCCACATTCGGCGTTTTATTTTAAAATGCATGGAATCTAGTTCATTTTATTTTTCCTTCACACAAGCGTTCCATCTCCTTCCAATCTCTCTATTTATGTCCATCTCTGTGCAACAAAGTCATAACCAAAAACCACAAGATCCTTGAAATCCTCATTGTAACTAAAATGTCTCTCTTCTTCTTATGTCCCTTGCTTTTGGGAACATGTAACTTTGTAGCTTCCTATTCATCCTGCAAATAGAAATTGATGGCCTCACCCAAATAGGCCTATTTAAGCTCCATAATGCTCTGTTTAAGGTTGGCATCCTTGCAAGATAAATCTAATCACAAACACTATAATCAGACTATAGTTAGGTCAAATAGACGTGTCCTTTAGTCCACATATACTATGGATTAGGTCCCATATGATATCATTTATAATAACTGAGGATTTTATCTAAAAAGATTAACTAAAAAATATTATTGAGCTTCTTAGCCCTGCATAAGCACCCATGTCCTCCTAATGCCCAACCGTTGTGGGACTAAATGCGTGCCCTTACGGATCCTCGCAGCATCCGTGCCCCTTTTTATTTCCTTGCAACATTGCAACCTAATAATACAAGCCCAAGATAAAAGTTCCTGTCAAGCCATTTCAAGAAACTTTGATATTGATCAGATTTATTTAGAATATGATTATTTAGATACTTCAAGTAACTGATTTATTTATCTGTCTCCTCTTCAATGAAATCCTCCTCCTCATTGCAGTCTTAAGTCTTGGCTTGCATGTTGCAACCCCTTTGACTCACAAAGGTGGATCCAAGGTCTCGTTAGTATACCAACCAATGTTATGTTAGCAAATTCTTCTTTTCAATTGCCCAATAATTCAAGAACAATTGTTACAAGCTTTTCTTTCGTGCTAAGTCATGCAAGGAGAGCGCTTTACTAATATAATCGAAAGGGGTTTTCACCATCTATTTCTGCCCGAACTCTTCCTGAGTTTCCCTCCTAGCG
>JAOXJJ010000139.1:8880447-8893039 GCA_025769935.1 Phoenix roebelenii
TCGGGAGGGGACGCGGATGCTTTCCCTGTTCAAGCCGATGTGTGGGGCTGGTGTCGGGGTCCGCCCCGCATCAGTTATATATTTTATTATTGCTAGACTAGGAATTTTTCTCAATGTTATCACAGCAACTGTTTCAGTTCTACAAAACTTTTTTAAAAAAGGAGCATTTTTGTTGGTGACTTGCCACCTTTTCTTCTCTTTTGAGCAAACTCATCTGTTCAAGATTAGGTTTAACACAAGTTTCAGATATACTGCCTACTATTTTTGGTAGTTATTCAAGTTCATGGCCTAAGGCCATGAGTTCACAATTACTGGCAGTCCAACAGTTCAAAGAATAACTATCATCAAAACTAAGGAGAGGGTGAATCAAACATAAGAAAACAGAGGTAATTGTTCGAGAGATTAAAACGTTTTTGATGTACCAAACAGATCTAGTACTTCATTCATGATGAGGCTCTTGATTCAATTTGTTGCATAGCCCCGCCCGGTGGTCTCATCGCATTCTAATCTTTTGACTTTGTAGGCTTACATAGTGAATATAAAGGAGATCATCAAAGGATTTAGGACTACTTTGGTTGCTTGTATAATTCATTTATATAAATGTCTTGGCTATTTTGATTTTACCTAGCATGCAGATTTATAAAAAGGTCGGTGTCTCGAGGATTCCATAAGTGCACAGCTTTTGAGTTTTAATACACATGCATTCATGCTCTAATTATAATTCCTAAAATTATAATTAAATTATGAGTTTCGGACTACATGTTGAGTCATATTAGGCTTTTACTTCCATCCTGCATCTTTTATGTCAAATGTCATTGACATAATACCCAATGATAATGGTAGTGAAATCATCGAAACATAAGGATCGCATCCTTTATACTTTAAGAGGAAAAGATCATATCCTTTTATATTGCATTAAATATGGTGTTGGTGATTGCTTGATTGCCACAGGGTTAGACACTGTTTTGTTGTTATGGAATCTATCACTATAACCAAATTTCCTAACTCCTTGTCTGGATATTAACTTCTAGACCAATCTTATTGTCAAGCAATGCCTTACTCTTTGTTTTGTTGTGAAAGGTTAAAGTGGCAATTGAGATGCTTATGAACGTAACATCAGGTCCAGCTTCTATAATTCAGGTTGATCACTTCATCACTCTTTTTTCTTCACTCATGTCGGTATAGCAACACTCATCCATATGAACCTTTGCAACAGGCAGCAGTTCCTGGTATTCTTTCTAATTCACATGAGGAGTTTCACAAGAATGTCCTCAAAGTGTTGGAGTCCTCAGCTGAAACACTTTACACAAGAATAGTTCATATTGAAGCACTGAAATGTCACTCAAGGCCTCAGGGTTCAATGTTCATGATGGTTGGCTTTTTGTTCATTTATCTGTGTCTTTTCTTCGGTTTTTATTTAACATTTTAGTTAGACAAGATAGTTTTTGTTTAATGGCAGGTTGAGATCAACCCAGCCCTTCTACTTGGCATAGAGAATGACATGGACTTCGCTAGGGAGTTGATAAAAGAAGAATCTCTCTTGGTGCTTCCAGGTTAGAATGCACATGTAGTCTTTCCATCAAGCATGTAGCTGTAATCTTGTGGCATAATCATATGCTGTTTCTGTTTTAACATTGTGCTAGTAGCAAAGAATCTATGTAGAAATTTATGTTGAAATTTGAAAATTCTAACACATTCTGGCAAAATTTTTCCAATCGAAACTAGTTAAACTGGTAGCTCTAAATGTCGAAGATCCCTCTTGTATATAATCACTGTTTAAAGCTAAAGATACTCTCATGCTAATTATGGCTATATGAGATAAACTCTAGGTTGAAATTTGAGTGCAGTTGTGCAAAGCTTTTAAGTGGAAATAAGTAGTTTGGTTAGAAAGAACAAATGAACAGATAGGTCGAAAAGTAGAACCTACCACTGTACATAACCAATGTATAAAGCTAAAGACATAATTATGCTTCTTGGAGCATAAAGCTTTTGCAGGTACCCCATAATTCAGCAAATAAAAAGTTTTGCATGAGGAATATGTGCCAAGGCAAGGAAGCTGTAAACATACTCAGAACAAGTCAGTTTTGTTTCCATAAGGGCATCAACTGGAGGTAGGAAAGATCATATCTTCAATCAAGTACAGATGAACAATTTTTGATAAGGGCTCCAGTTCAGCTTCATAGACCATTAATATTAACATTAGGAACAATAATAAAAGAGTTGATCTCGTCTCTTCTTGAGGGTCTCTGTGCTAGCATCATTCATTTAGAGGCTTACATGGTCCATTAGCTTCTAACCTAATTCTTCATTTCGACAGCTGCTTCACACTGTGTTGAAACTTGAGTTATACTTGTTATTAGAGTTTGACGAAGCCTGGAAGTTCTAGTCAAATGGTAAATTAGATATCTAATTGAGTTTAAGCCTGTCACTGTACTAATTATGAGTTTAATGATACTCAGGTTTTGTCATTGGTTTGAAGAACTGGGTGAGGATATTCTTTGGAGTTCCTTCTGATCTGCTAAGTGAGGCTTGTGACAGGATTGAATCCTTTTGCAAGAGGCGGCGCCCAACAAATTGATCTGTCGAGTGACTATAGAAACTACAAACCATGCATGGTCGAAATGCGATAATATTTTTTGCCAATGTAAACTTTGTTTCAAGTTTTCTTTGGCAAATACCAATTTGGATTATCCAAGTAGAATACTTCTACTCAATTGTTTTGTAAGTATAACTTTTGAAAGATATAAAATTAAATGGGGCACCAATTTAAATTGATGGGCTAGAGATGCTCTAATGCATCAGCATCCTTCTATCTGAGTCGCTACATAAAATAGGGGCAAAATGTCTCCAAAAGATTGCTGAATCATGTAAAAACAATTTGAATGTTGCCAAATGTATGAATCAGATAAGCATGTTAAGCAATTTTAATCAAGAATCATTAGCAGTACAATTGCAAACTTAAGTATTATTACTAATTACAAACTCTTTGCTTGAATCCACTGTTACATCACTCCTCCTTTCATTAATCCTTTCCATCTTTTTCAATTTTCCATTCTTCACCATGGAAGATCTAACCACGGCCAATGATAGTGGACATCCATTCAATATGCTATCAGTCTCCCTCCAACCCTGCTTGGTCTTTGAATCCATCACCTGAGTATTTTTCTTACCATTCTTTTGTTTTGAAAAAAAATCTGGATCAAAGGATAGGAAACCCATCAAATTCATTGAGTAAATGAATATCTTACATGAGAAAACATAATCCCAAGGGTGATCCTAAATACAAATGTAAGAAGAGGAAAGCACTTAATTCTTTACCATTCAATCCATTTGATCTCTCCCATTTAAACCATTTAACTTATTTCAACTTATTGTAAATCAGATTAAACTAAAATGATCAAATTCAAGAGTCCATTTTTGACCTATTTAATAAATAAAAAAAGTCCGGACCTAATGTATACCCGACCTAGCCTAACTTGCCACTTCTAATTGTCTCAATACTGTGGATGCTGAAAGGCAACAAATTCAATTCCTAAGATGCCTGTAATATAACCTCAATCCATTACAAAATTCAATTCCTAAGACACCAATCTTTGGTTGAAATGATAATTCGATACAAATACTTCTATGAATATCTATTGATGTTTTAGGGCAAAGCAAGACTTAACTCGCCATCCCGATCACTAGCAGTCAGAAGCAATTCTCTTGTGCAATTGCCTTCATTCATAGAGATCATACGCATTGAGCTTGTTGATCTATCAAATATCATTGAGGCATTAATATGAAACATTGACAATCAAGTTTGATTGAACTGATGCATTGTTATCCTCTAATATATTTCATAAGGGCATCTTTGAGTGTTGGACAATATTCAGATAAAATTATTTGGATAGCCATACAACATGGACATGAATCAGACTATTAGTCTATAGTTGGCTAGTTTGGTTTGATTTGAAATCTCTCTCATGATTTATGAAGTGGATTTCTCTTATGTTAGTGCAGTTCTCTCATGGTTCTTTGCTTTCAAGTCAGTAATTAGTATCTAAATACAATGCAAAAAGTCTAGTTAGGACTGGTTAAATCCAAGTCAAGCTTGCTTGCAATATTATTGTTAGTTATTTTTGACAAAAATAGATTATTCCTATATATCTTCCCACAACCAGCCAAATGACAAACACCAAATAGAGCCATAATTACATTGCATCTTCTAACAGCATTATCCAGTTCCTGCAATTGTTTAAACCTTTGACAATTTTTGGAAATACATGCAAACAAGCCCTTAGCGTTTGCTGATCATCTACATGGTATGATGCCATTATCTGCTTACTTCGCTCATTGCAGTATGCTCCCCTCGCTTTGCTCGCTCTGCGTGGGAAAAAAAAGCTTCTGTTTGGCTCTCTAGGACTTGCAAACTCAAGGCACACTCAACACTATCATCCATTTTTAGTCAAACTGCATCACAGCCTCAAATCAGTTAGTAAGAAACTTCTGCAATTCTTCAAAGGGTTCCACTTATTTTCAGAATATTTCGGTTGATCTTCTCATCCTTGCTCTCAAGTAAAGGTAGATCTTTTGAAGAATATAACAATTGTTGGTCAAGACAAAACTCATCTTCAAAGGCCCTAGGTAAGCAAAGATGCTTAAGTTTTAGATGGACCTCAATATTAGTTCGAGAGCTTAGAGGTTACTCAGAGGCAATACACCCTCTATGGCTCTATATCTTAATTGGGGAACCTTTTTAGACCATAGAGGCACATACAAAGATTAAATACCATTGTTTTCCTCGAACTTCTTCATTTTTGGTAAGGATTACCTCAACCATATCTTCTTGAGAATTCCTCATCAAGATCTACAACTTCCTCAAGCGTTGCTCGATACAAATTAAGAGTAGAAATCAGTCGAATATAAATGTACTGGTTTGAAGAGATCAGAACCAATCAGAAACACAACAATGCCTCACACAGTAAAGCATGTCTATGATCTCATATTATGTTGGGGATGACCAGGTGGTGGTTGTGGATCGAGAACTTGCTCTTTGTGATGATTTGTGCTCATCTCGATTATGCTTGACCCAGACTCTATTCAATCAGAACTGCTCCTTTGTCTTGAAAAAATTTATGCCCTACCTTCCAAACTGATCCAAGTTGTGCTGAAGTTCGAAATACCTACATTAGCGAAAACCAAGGCGACAATAGTTGAACTGGCCCATCCTCAAACCTCAGCCCCACCATAATGCAATTAGAGAAAACATAATCATCGGTTAAGAAATTTTGTCAACCATTATCCTCATGATATTAAATCCAGCTCACAAACTCAAGTCATTCTTAAGATGCAGCTAATGCATAATTTAGGTACCTATACTATTCAAAGATAGCCATGTTGGGTCGGGTCTCTTATGCTGCAAAAATGCAACCACACAAAGCAAGGATACTATCATTACTGGTCTCTGCACTCAATTAGAGAGATGATCCTTCTCAAACACGGTTCATCTCTACAACATTCAATCAAAGCTGCTCCATTTTCTCTAGAAAACTTTACTGCACTCCTCCCAAATATATCCAAGTAATGATCAAGCTCATGATACCTACCTGCTTTTATCAAGATATGAGCGATATTGCTTGCAAGAACCCCATCCTCTATTCTCAAATCTGAAATCTTATGCTCTTCGAGCACAGCTAATGCATGATTTAGAAGACCAGCTTTCAGATAACCCTCCATCAGAAGCGAATAAATTGAACTAGTCGGTCGAATCCCATGGCTTCTCATGTCAGAAAGATGACTTCTTGCCTCATTAAGCTTGCCTGCTTTAACCAAAGAATTTATAAGAACACCATAACCTTCCACATTCACACAAACTCCCCTCTGCAACCACCTATCAAACATCTTGACTACTTTCTCAAAGAGCCCAAGTTCACCATACATAGACATCATATACAAGCATGCCTCCCCACTTAAAGCCCCTGCAACCTCCATTTCCTCCCAAGCCACCTCTGCTGGCCTCCTCAATCCTGCTTTTGAGTACACATAAATGATCGAAGCATAAATCGAATCCAACATCTTATTCCCCTCCAAAGATTTCAAATCTCTAAATATCTTCTCAGCCTCTTCGATCAAACCAAGCTTTCCGCATCTACGAATGAGCGAAGCAGCATAAAATTCTGGCTCACAGACTGTTCTTAGAAGATCAAATGCTTCCATCACCATCCTCTTCTCCACCATTGCTTCCGCCAAGATGAAAAAGCTCTCCTTTTTCTTTATCATTCCCTCTCGAAGCAAATAACCGGCTTCGGAAACCATTCCCTGCTTCAAGAAACCCTTCATCAGGTCCAAGCTCAAAGCTTCATCAGGTCTAAAGGTAGCATTTTTCATCATCTCCTCCAAAACTACCCAAGCGAGCTTCATCCACCCAACGTGGCACAAAATTCCTAACAAATTCTTATAAATTTCCTCGTCAGCCAAAATTCCTCTCTCTCCCATCTCCAAGAATGCCTCCATTGCCGCCTTCCCATCTCCAGTGACCGTATAAAGATTCATCAAGCTGGAAAAGAATCCTAACGCAGGGTTGTCAATCTCTGCCTTTGCTCTCTCTGAGACCTTAATCGCCTCATCAACGAGCCCATTCTCGGTCAGGATTGCGACGGCAATGGAGTAGATATCTGAACTGGGTCCGAGGGCTTCGATCAATTGGTCGAGCAGGGAGCAGGCAAGATCGCGTCTTTCGGGGAAGAGACCGACGAAGAGGGAACGGAAGTCAGCGGGGGATAGGGCGACGCCGTGCTTTCTCATTTCGTCGAGATAGAACCGGATCCGAAAGGGGTGGGGAGAGCGTGAACGGAGCTGGGTCCGGAGTAGGGCAGATAAGAGGGAGGAGTCGGGGCGGAAGTGGGGCCTCGAGGAGCGGAGGAAGCGGTAGAAATCGAAGGCGAGGAGGGGGTCGGCAGCCGCGGAGACGAGCGTGGCGGCGGCGCCAGCAGAGACGGTGGCCGGAGAGGTCCGGAGGGCGTCGAGGGAGTGGGAGAGATTGGGGTCGAGGGCATTTTGGGAAGAGGGAGATAGAAGCTTTAGAAATCGGCGGACGGCTTGCCGGCCCTTGCGGGGAGGAGAAGTGCCGGCAGCAGGGGTGTTTTGGGAAGGGGAAGTGTAGAAAATGGGAAGAGGGTTAGATTGGAATGCAAATTTCGGTCGGAGTCGTCGAAGATGACGGCGGAGCAGCATATCTGGTTCTTCGTTTAGTGCTCCTCTGAACTCGGCGTTCATAAGATCTGTTCCTCCACAGTTCACCCAATAAAAAAGTGCCACGTAGAGACATTATCTAATTCATTCTGCTTCATGTGATTGATCAGAAAAAATTATTAGATAAACCAGGCTCACGACTAATTATCTAAAAATAATTCCATAGTAGATCCACGATAAGTCGAGTCTAGCTAATAACTTCTCCATATATAAATATAGTCCCAACCATCCATCAAATATTATTTATTTTAAAGAGTAAAAAAAATTACCATTAATTTATATTAATTTGGAATAGTCATAGATCAATAAGAGTCCCATCTGCCACACCAGCTGAATTCTTTTATATTCAATGAAACTGCTGATTTTTTACTACCAACAGTTAAATTTGCCATAGCGATAGCAATACTTTGATTTGGAAGTAGTCCAAAACTACTATGATGACACTGTAGAAGATAACCGATCAACTTATCAAATACAGTTTGAGGTTTGGATTGGAGTTTGCTATTATTGCACATTTTCAGTGCTTTGCCACAGCATGTTGCTGACACAAAGCACCAACCTTTTTCTACCTGGGAAATGCATTTAACTTTTTATTTTGACAACTTGTACAAGTTTTAGCCTAGATGTTGTTGTATATCTTTATTATGTGGACCATTGCCTTTTTATCCATGACCCTGCAGCCATGCTTGTGCATAGGTATGTTATGCATCAGTTTATGGGTTGGGATGGAACTGTGCATGTGGATTTGTGCATAAGTTTTCTATGTGCATGTGTTTTGATGCTCAAGGCAATATGCTCAAATTTTCGTCAACCTACAGATACAGACATGGAAAAACTTCCAAGGAATATCCAAAAAAATACTTAGAATGATGCATGAAAGCACCAGCAAACAAATAGTGGTTGAGAGGTGCCAATTAGAGCATGTATTGTGTCATGCAATCCTTTGCAACACTTATTTGTATCTCAGGAGGATGGCTCAAAGCAAGATTGAAGCACTCTGAAATGGTCCTGGTTTTCAGCATACACACATCTGAGATTGAGAGATTCAGGGGGCGTCTCATCACCATTTCACAAACATTCATCCTAATTTTCTGGGCTTGAGAAGGATAAGGTGATGAGGGGAAACGTTAGATAAAGTTTTGATTCAGGATAACAAGCTTAGTTACTTCAGCAAGGTGCATCGACGAATTAGAAAGATGAGATGGGAAACTATGTAAATGTTGCACTGCTGATCCTAGATTCTAAGATGGGCTCAAAACATTCTCATCTGTCTCTAATCTCTTGAAAGATAAGAGTGCAATGCTTAGCAGTCATGCTCTTAGGTAAGCCCCCTAATTCCATGGTAGAAAAGTCCACCACTGGTTACTGTGTGTTCATGGGAAACAAAAATTCAGAAACCAACTTGGATCAATTCACCTGTTGGCGCATGAGCAATTGCTTGCCAGTGTGCTCTCAATCCAAAAAAAATGATGGAATTCACACCCACAATATTTTCACCTCTCTGAAACATATAACTGGGCATCATAGAAAAAGATGGATAGGATGGATAGGAATTCAGCTCCTTGCAGATCAAAGCACTGAAGTCTTACATTGGAGTGATTACCAAAACAAAGCAACTCAAAAGTTTTCTCGTCACCTTTTCAACGAAACATGCAGATGAGAGTATGATTCCAACACTGCAAGAGCTTGAACTGATAAAAAGTTAACGCCCCCTGACAGCATAGGCAAAAGAGATGGCAGCAAAAACGGTGGTTATAGCAGGATACAGCCATTTCCACAGTCCTGCCTTCTGAGTCTTGGTCACGACATGCTGCAAAACCACAAGCTCCCTATTCATGTCCTCAATCTTCCCCACCCAACTCTTATAAGCCATCTTGATGGTCTCCATCTCTTTCACAAATGGTTGCATCTCCTCATCCTTCTCTTCCTCGCTCCCAATGTCCCTCGCAACACCGACCTCTCTGACTTCAACTGATCCATGCATCATCTGTGTGGTATTCTTCAGAAGGGATAGAACCCTTTTAGAGTTCATATCGGCAGCTTCGATCTTTCTCTCCATACCCTCAAGGCTCTGCTGAGCAGTCATCAGTTTCTTCTCGAACGAAGTGTTTTCCTCCTTCAGGACATCAGATTGCACCTTCCATCCCTCCTCCTTCAGAGCAAAGTCATTGAGTGCCCTCTGAACCTGCTGCATCTCTTCTACAGCCTCATTATTCCTCTTCTTTAGCTCCTCAATTTGCACTCTCAGGCAATCCTTTTCCACCTTCTGAAGATCTAGGTCTCTCCAAGCAGAGTCCCTCTCAACTTGCAATTGAAAGTTTGTGTCGGTGTGGTCGTTGCACATACCTTGCAGCTTGTAAATGGTTGATCGGAGCTGTTGCAACTCTTTCTGTAAATTATTAATTTCAGACTCCTGCGCAGCCCTCACTCCTTCAATTGCAACCTTCTCCCACTCAATCTCCCTCATCCATGTCCTCAAAGTATCCAACTCCTTTTCAGATGACATCACTCGTTCCTCATAGTAGAGGAAAATTTCTTCCTTCTCGTTCTCCAGAGCACCCAACTCTGCCTGAAGCCTCTCAAGCTCCTCTGTAACCTTTTCATGCTTCTTCTCCATCTCCGCAACTTCAGACCGCAGCCCTTTCTCTTCCTTCTTCAGCAATTCAAAAGCAGACTTAGAGCAATTAACCTCAGCTTCCAGCCTATGGTTGTTCTCGGAAAGGCTCTGGAGCTCAGGTTCCAAAGTTGATACCTTTGCGACAAGAGCCTCCTTCTTGACAATTTCGGACAGCAGCTCCTCTGTGACCTTCGCAATCCCCTTTTCCATCTCGGCAATCTCATTCCGCAGCCCTTCCTCTTCCTTCTTTATCAAAAATATGACAGCCTTCAAACAATCAACCTCAGATTCCAAGCTTTGGTTGTTCTCGACCAGGCTCCGACGCTCTGCTTCCAAAGATGTTACCTTCGCAGCAATCGCCTCCCTCTTGGCCTTTACCGACTCCGCCTCTTCTTGCTTAATCTTGATCACTTCTTCCATCCTCCTCTCACCACTCTCCACCAATTGTTTGTATTCGTCGAGGCTGGCTTCCATGGAAGCCTTCTCCTGGAGAAGAGAATGGATGACTTCTTCCCTCTTCTTACCCTGTTCCACAAGTTCATTGCGCTCCGTCTCTAATTTCCCAACATTTGCTCCGATCTCAGCGATACCAATCTCCAGCTCCCGGACTTTGGCTTCCAGACCCCTCACCTCCTTCTCCTTCTGATCAAGATGCATCGAGTTCAAATCTTTCTCCAAGAGGGCACGATCAAGAGCCTTCTTGACCTCATCCCTCTCTCCGACCACCATCTCCAACCGCTCGCCGCCGCTCCTCAGCTCTTCAGCCGTGGAGTCCACCCTCGCCTGTAGGGACCGGAGGTCCGTATCCACCCGCCCCGCCGCGAGCTCCCGCTCCGCGAGGACGGAGGAAAGGACGAGGCGGCTGACGTCGCGCTCGACGCGGGCGAGGAAGGCGTGGTCGTTGGCGAGGCCATCGAGGCGGCACTGGAGATGGTCCACCTGCTGCCTCCGCTCCACCGTCTCCTTGATGAGGAGGTTGTTGAGGGTCTTGAGGCTCTCCATCTTGTCCGGCAAGAGGTCTCGGCCGGACGGAGGTGGTGGATGCGACAACACCTCCTTCTTCTCCACCGCATCCGTCGCCATTGCCGTCGCCGGAGACACCTTCTTCCGGGCCATCTCGATCGCCAGATAAGGAGACACTATGGTTAGGGTTTGGACGAAGGGGAGAAGGGAACGAATGCTAGGGTTTTAGAATATATATATATATATATATATATGTAGGAAGGAATGGTGACCGCTTGAGGAGGTACTGAAATTCGAAATAGATCACGGGGTAGCGGACGGATGGGATTCTTCGTTTTTAATTTTATCGGCGCTCGGATCACCAACCCACATTGATACCCAGTCACGTTTGAATGGAATCAACCGCCAGGTTTTTCATATTTTCGGTGAGTTGAGCGGGTGTGTTTTTGGGGCTATATTGTAGAAAAAAATTATATCCTAGATACATCTGTATGCTATGACAATCACCTCGCCTTATTCTTATAGCTCCATTTATCATGGATTGCTATCTTGCACATATTATCACGATTTGTCTTCGTAGTGCACTGCTGATATAGTGTATGCGGTATAGGATATAATTCTCATTTTGTAGATACATATGCAATTGATTTTTTTTTTCTTTATTGGTATCAGAGCAAAGTTTCTCCATAAGTTTGTATCAGAGTCATACTTTTATTTAGTGGAATTTTAATTAGATTAGATTATATTAAATTGGTATCAAAGTTTGGTTTTTCTGCGAGAGTAAGTTGGTAAATCATTCTATGCTTACGTTCTTTTAGTTTTACCTGTGGCCCATCAGGCCCAATTACACACACTCTCCTACATCATATTAAAGAAAAAGTCTTCATAAAAAAAAAAAAAATCAGGGCGATGACTCTCTACGAATATAAAAATATGCATCACCTACGAATGCATCAAAATTCACAAAAGAGCAGTGGTAACTAGGTGCGCCATCAAGAAAAGATTAAAGAGAACTTTTATTTTTATTATAATAGAAACTCCAGGAATTAGATTTAAACCCATGCTTTATATTTTTTTTAATACTATTTTATGTGTTTCCCACTCCACATGGACTCGATTATGGAACCAGTGAGCCATGCAATTTTTCCCCTTTTCTCCATGGTCATGGAGAAAAGGGGTCATGGAGCCCTGCCTCCTTTCTCTCACATTCATCATGCATGTCAAGTTTTAGTTTTAGGGGTAATTAATCACCGGTCCATTTATTGACCGGTCTCTAATGTTTAATCCCTGTTGACTGGTTGTTTAACAATCAGTCTAGCCATATTTCAATACTTTATTATGAGATGAAAATGTCCAATACGGATATTTTAATCTTTGTTGCTTTATCTCCCATCCTACCGAAGAAGAAAAAGAAAAAAGGGGTCGAGCCAGCCATGGTCGGCGCCGGCCACGGCTCGACCCCCTTTCGCGGCCACACCGCTGAAAATGCCCTTGCCCCCGCCCCACGGTGGGGAGGCGCCGAAGAAGAGGAAGAAGGGTGGTCGTGGCGTCCTACGGCCAGCGTCGGCCTTGACCCCCCTTCCTCCTGCGTCCGCCGCGGCCCGGCCCCTTTCTGGCACCGACAACATCGCGGGAGGAGAAGAATTCTCCGCGGGCCATTTGCTGCCACAGGCCTCCTGCGTCCGCCACGGCCCGACCCTCTTCCGATGCTGGCGGAATTGCGGGAGGAGAAGAAAGAAGAAAGAAGAAGAAGTGAAGAAGAGAAGGGAAAAAAAGAAA
>JAOXJJ010000139.1:8898094-8911906 GCA_025769935.1 Phoenix roebelenii
GCTTGTTGTAAATTGTTCCCAAAATTCAAAAAAGTATGCCATGAACCAATAGGTTGACCACATGTAAATGAGACAAATTTTATTTTTTGATGTTAAACTAATTGCTATATGGGAACCAAATGGGCTTGGGCCGGGCTCGTGATCCAATTGGGTGGCCCAATTGGGCTCGGATCGGGTTTTGGTCGAGTTTCTGTAAAACTGTTCAGGCCTAGGCCCGGCTTGAAGCCCGGAAAATAATTTCGGGTCGGGCTTAGGTAGGGGTGTGGCCCGGCCCGGCCTACTTCCAGCCTTATTTGCATCACACAGTTAAGTGTATGCAGAGAAGACTTAATTGTATGCAGAGAGTACTTATGCATCAGACAGTTAAGTGTTCTCTGTACGCAATTAAGTCTTCTCCGCACACACTTAAATTTTCTTTTTCTTTTTTTTCTTCTATTTTTTTCTTTTCTTCTTTCTTTTTTTCTTTTTTTTTTCTTTTTTTCCTCTCGTGAGGCCAGCGGCGCCAAAAGGAGTTTGTGCCATGGCGGCAACGGGAGGGGGCCCGACCGCGGCCACTTTATTTATTTATTTATTATTTTATTACAATGTATTATATATTTATTTATTCGTTCATTCACATATATATATGTATATGTATTTATTTATTATGGATTTATTTATTTATTTATTTTTCTTTTCCTTCTTATTTTTCTTATTTTTCTTTTTTTATTTTCTTCTTTTTCTTTCCTTTTCTTCTTTTTTTTTCTTTTCTTCTCTTTTTTTTCTTCTATTTCTCCTCCCGTGAGGCCGGTGGCGCTAGAAGGGGGTCGGACCGTGGCGACCACGGAAAGGGATCTGGCCGCAACAGCTTTATTTATTTATAATTATTTTATTTATTAAAATATATTATTTATTTATTTATTTATTTATTCGTTCATTCATAACATATTGATGCATTTATTTATTTTTTATTTTTCTTTTCTTTCTTTTTTTTTCTCTTCTTTTTTTTCTTCTTTTCTTTTTTCTTTTCTTTTCTTCCTTTTCTTTCCTTGCCTTCTTTTTTTCTTTTCTTTTTCTTTTTTTCTTCTCTTCTTCCTATCTTCTTCTTTCTTCTCCTCCCGCGAGCCGGCGGCGCCGGAAGGGGGCCGGGCCGCGACGGCCACGGGACTGGGCCCAGGAGGGGGCGGGGCCTCCGACTGCAGTTAGCCAGCGGAGAACATCTCTCTTCCCGCGAGGCCGGCGGTTCTGAAAAGGGGCCGGGCCGAGGTGGATGCGGGAGGAGGGCGGGCTGCGGCCGGCGACGGCCACAGGAGGGGGCTCGTGAGGGGGCAGGGCGGCGGCAATCCTGGCGGTGCGGCCACAGGAGAGGGCTCAGGAGGGGACGGGGCCGCAGGAGGGGGCTCGGGAGGAGGCGAACCGGGGCTGGTGGCGGCCACAGGAGGGAGCTCGGGCGAGGGCGGGCCGTGGTCGGCAGCAGCCGCGCCTTTTTCTTCCTCTCTTTCTGGAAATGGGAGATCAAGAGGGCAGGGGCATTTTCGGCCTTTTTTTAAAAAATAAAAGGGGCTCAAGGACCGGAAATTAAACTTGGTGAAGATATTGGTTGGAAGATTTTAAGACCGGTCAACCGGGACTTTTTGTTATATCACGGTCTTTTGGAGAGTGGGGAATTAATTACCCCTTAGTTTTATACTTATACATGGAGAGAGGGCTAGGTCCAACAATTCTAAGACACCGATCGACATTGGAGAAATTATATTCACGTGCACCATATCTGTGGTGCACCGCAAAAAATAATTTGAGATAAGATGAAGAGAGCAGGAAGCCAAAACGAGCGCATGATAAATGAAGCCTACAAAAATGAGACGAGATTAGTGACGTAGTGCACCACCTAAGGTATAATTTCTTACCGCCTTGGCTAGGTCGTAAGCCAAATTTACTAGCCTGCCTTTAGTTTAGTTTTCAGTCAAACTGCATTATTTGTTAAGTAGAAGAGAGATGTAATACACTTAAAATCCTTGTTGA
This sequence comes from Phoenix roebelenii, assembly GCA_025769935.1. Taxonomy (NCBI): domain Eukaryota; kingdom Viridiplantae; phylum Streptophyta; class Magnoliopsida; order Arecales; family Arecaceae; genus Phoenix; species Phoenix roebelenii. The sequence continues at coordinate 8,900,096 of JAOXJJ010000139.1, forward strand.
TTCGAATATATAATTCCAAAGGAAGGTTATGATCTTCTTTGTTAATTCGAATATCTAATCCCAAAGGAAGGTTATGATCTTCTTTGTTAAAGGCAATGGACTCCAATTGCTTGCCTTGATGGCTTTCCTTCCTCCTACATCCCATCCCTATCCTCCTTTTGACCTGCTCTTTTCCCATCCCCCATAAGCCATCATCTTCTCCAAATTTTGGCACCAACAACCAATGACCTACAACTGCCGAGAGCTTGGAGAAGGGGAAAGGAAAAGGAGGAGGAGGAAAAGGTCTCCGCAGGATGTTTTTATGGTGATTTCTACCAATATCTTCTCAACATCTAATGGGGACAACCAATAACCAACATACAACTCCACTTGGGTTGGGGACACAAATGGATGTTTCTCAAAAAAAAAAAAAAAAAATTAGGTACATTGGTAGCTCATATCAAACAAGTATGAGCGCTACCCTCAGCATCAGTTTTCAGATCTCGAGTCCCAACCAGACTAACTCATGCTTACTTGAGTGTGAGATTTGGTAGGTTGACTAACACAAGTCTCCCAAAACTCCCCTTCTAAGTAATTTGCTATGCTAGGTATCAAAATATAGAACAACAACATAAAAAATAAAATTTTATAAAAATAATCCACTTTATTTTTCTTTTCATAGACCTGCCAACTTATATGTATACTTTTCTCTATCGAACTAGCGCCTATCTATGAAATTTTGGATAATATTCAGTAATTTTAAAAATAAATTATTTTATATAATATAAATATTAATTATTAAAGAGAGAGTTGAATTATATATTTTATATTATTTTTTTAAAAAAAGAGATTGATCATTGATCATTTGATTGTGTAGGAATTATTATTACTTAGCGAGTGATATACATTTAATTTTGTATAAAAAAATATATTATTATTATGATTTAATTATATTAAAAAAAATGATGCTTTCTTTTTGACTTCTAGTAAAAGAAACCAACGTTCCGTTCCCATCATGAAAAGTCTTTTTGTCACACCACGCATTGGATTTATATGACAGCCGGAAAGCAACCAAAAGTTGGGCGCTGCTATCAACGCACGGTAGAACACTTTATGATGTGCAGGGCTCGCTGAAGAACTTTTCAGCCAAACTAAAGATTTTATGCTATGGCAGTGATGCATTTATGTCTGAATAAACCTGATGACTAAAGTTTGATCTTATGTATCAATAAGCCTGGACAATTTTGTTAAGACAGTGATGCGTTTTTTAAGGAAATATAAGAGTATTACTTCTTAATACTTTTTAATGCATTCTCTTGAATCTATCTCACTAAAAGGAATGCATGTAACAAGAAGATAGGTGTGTTGAAAGAAACTCCATTTTAAAACAAAGGTTTTCATACTGTATAAAAGTTGGTACTCAACATGTGCAATGCAATTCAGGAGATATTTGACAAGTGCATCACACATAAAAAGAAGCAAGAATGGTTGTGATTTTCAATATGGTCAGAGAGAAAAGCTTTGGGATGACAGTGGAAGTGAATGGAGAAGATAAAACACCAATTATAGAGAAAAAACAAAGAAGCAAATTAGCATGGGATTTATATGCCATATCCAAAGGTCAGTTGCATTAGAATCTAAAAGGAGTTCATCTATTGCACAAACTCTCTCTGTTGTTGGAGAGGTGTGGTGCCAATTAAAAGAGAGAAGCATTGAAACTCTTAATAAAAGCTCATAAAAAAATGAATTGTTTGCGAAGGCTTATGAGGTTGATCTTGCATTACCATACTCAAAACCATTCAAATTCTGTATAATGAGAAAAAGGTGCATGTTATATATTTGGATCCTAGAATGATGCTCTGGTTTATGAAGGAATAATGTTAAGAAATTAACCATCTAAAATGCTCAAAAATTACTAGTGCGAGATGGCACCCTTTCCGTTCAAAACTCTTGTTTTACGTTTTCCTTTTTTAATGTTTCCGTGAGTATCTTTTCTGGTATGCCTTATAGAGGGAGAACGAGAGGGATAACCCATCCTAAATTTAATTACCATGCCTAAATATTGAACATACTCTTTTATATGTATATACATATATGTATGTATGTATATTGTATGTTAGGTGTGCTAATGTATAATATATTTATTGACACATTTTTGCATCAAGAGATAGGGGGGTCACATATTACCAGTAAGGCTATGATACATGCATAGGCGTGCCACCAGTATTGGATTAGCTGAAAAAAGAATGATTGAAGGAAGATATTTAGAGTAGCATGAATTCAAATATCTTGACTTTTAAAATCTTTTTCTATTGTTACATATTTTTTCTATCGTTACATTGCTCGTTCAAAAGAAGATGGATAGGGTTGGATAGAGGGTAGTCGGGGCTACGGCTAAAGTAATCTATGGCTGCTGCTATTTCGAGAAATAGAATACTACCGGTAACCCTGAGCAAGAAAAATTAAAAATAATTAAAAATAAATTGAATTCATTAATGTACCAAAAGATCTTTTCTATAGAGTATAGCCACTTAATTTATGTACAGAATGACAAGTATAACATATCCAACGGGTGTTATAGCCAACCACATTGTTACAATCTTGAGCTGTTCTGGAAGTTTGGCCCTATGGTTCCACCTGCTTCATATATGTCGTAACTGCAGCCTGAATTCATTTCAGAGTAAAACTAACACCGTTCGGCTTATACCTGCACATGGTTTGGTCAGCCTTAGCCAGGCATTTTCTTTCGATCTATACTCCTATACTTAGTCGGATTGTTATGGTCGAATTCTATTAAATTTAGCAATGGCTGCATGACTTTCATTTATTCTAATCTCTTAACTTCGTCCACATAGCGCTTGCTCATAAACACGAAATAAGTTATTAAGATGGAATGTAAATAGTATCTAATTGATGAGATTGGAAGGTATCCTCCGAACCCCAGAGCTCAGTCCCCACCGGTCTCAGACATCGGAAGTGACTGCTTCTCCTCAAAGGTATTGCCCGCTTTAAAAGGGGTTTCATAGTCTCTTCCAAACATACGGTTTTGCCCCACAAAAGGTGCCTCTGAAGAGAAAGAGATAGCCCCCCTTCATTTAAGGAACATACCTCTCCGTTATCTAGTCGATGTGGGACTAAGTTTGGACCATTTATTCCCACATCGCCCCCTAGCAGAGGAGTCTGTGCCGGGGTCAAGAGCTCTCAACGAAAGCACCATTGATGAGGTCAGAGGGTATCCTCTCGAACCCCAGAGCTCAATCCTTACCAGTCTCACAAAGCGGAAGTGAGTGCTTCTTCTTAGAGATATTGTCCGTTTTGAAAGAGGTTTCATAGTCTCTTCCCAACGTACGGTTTTGCCCCACAAAAGGCGCTTATGAAGAAAAAAGGATAGCCCCCCTCTATTTAAGGAACATACCTCTCCGTTATCTAGTCAATGTGAAACTAAGTTCGGACTCTTTATTTCCACAACACTAATATAGCTAGTGACATCTAATTTATTTTCCTGTGGTACAATAAATGTCTAAAACTAGGTTGAAAATAATCACCAACATAATAGATATGTCACGTGGTTCCCTACCGAACTAATGGTGGTTCGTGGTCTCCCGCTACAGGTTCATGATGCCTTCAGGAACACGGTAGCTGCTTTTGATGCTTGGAGAGAATAAAACACCACCCATGGGAACAAAAGCTAAGTCCTCCTACCTCCCAACAACATGCATACGGGTTCCTGATATTAGAAAAAACACCTGCCTAGATATTCGAGCAGAAACTTTGGCTCTAATTTCCAATCTTTCCTTGAAGGTGTCCAATCATTTAAAAGACATAGGAAACATAAACAAAACCCCCGCACAGGGAATGGGATGCCTAGGTATTTTAAGTACATATCACCATACTTCAAATAAAAGAAACACCTTATCTCTAGCGCCTACACTTCTATAATCCAAATCCTAAAGCTTAATTTAGAACTCATAATTTATCGTATAGACATTAATCAATGGTCGCTAAATCAAGCCGAACCGGCCGGTTCCGCCAGAATCGAGTCGATCCGATCTTTAACCCGGTTGATTCTTTAATGAAAAACGATTTCGACTCTTAAGAATGGAAATCGACCGAAACTCACTGAAATCGGCTGAAAATTGATAGTACCGAACAGTTCTGTTTGGTACCGGTCCGACGAACTCTGGCTGTAACTAATTTAACAATTCATGGCTAGTTAAAAAAAATTGGAACTATTATGCCTTTTATTTTTAGTTCACTTCTATGCGGAAAAAAAAAAAAGAGTTAACTATTTTACTTTCATTTTTCCAGCCCCTTTCTGTATATTCCTTTCTTTTGAAAATGAAAAAAAAAGGATTTTTTTCGCTATCATGTTTTCAAAAGCAAAATAAAGGAGAAATTACAATTTCAGTCGCTTCGGAATTCTGCTCACCCCTTCCTCCAGCCACATTGCGCCGCCGGCCGCGTCTTCTGCCGTCCGGCCTTTACCGGACACGGCGTCTCCACCGGCGGCACCATGCAATTATACTGCAAACAGAGCGACGTGCTCGCCGGAATCGTCGCCGCCGGACTGATCCCAAACCCCGTCAGATAATTATGCTGCAGGTAGAGCACCTTTATCGCCCCCGATACCACCCTCTCCACGAACCTCGCCGGCACCTCGCCGGAAAACCGGTTATTATCCAGATACAACCTCCCTGCCGCCGCCAGCTTCCCCGGCACGGGCCCCGTCAGCTGGTTGTAGCTCAGGTCCACCGTCGCCCCGTCCGCCAGCGAGCCGACTGGCCGGACCGGGCCGGAGAAGTCGTTCCGCTGGAGCTGAAGGGAGGAGACGGGGAAGGAGAAGATCTGGCCGGGGATCTGGCCGGAGAGCTGGTTCATGCTGAGGTCGAGGTAGTTGAGCCGGGTGAGCCTGGGGAGGACGCGGTCGACGGGGCCGGATAGGCCGTTGGAGGCGAGGGAGAGGTAGCGGAGAGACGCGGGAAGGGCGGGGATCTCGCCGGAGAGGGAGTTGCGCTTGAGATCGAGGCGGAGGAGAGGGGAGGAGGAGGGGAAGGGAGGGATTTGGCCGGAGAGGCGGTTGTGGCAGAGGATGAGGTTGGAGAGGGCTGGGATTCCGGCGAGAGCGGGAGGGATGGGGCCGGAGAGGAGGTTGAAGCTGAGGTCGAGGGTGCGGAGGCCGCGGAGGGAGGGGAGGGAGGTGGGGACGGCGCCGGAGAGGAAGTTGCGACTGAGGGCGAGGAAGCGGAGGGAGCGGCAGAGGGAGAGGGAGGGGGGGATGGGGCCGACGACGCGGCCGGGGACGAGGGAGAGCTCGGCGAGGGCGGAGAGGCGGCCAAGGGCAGGGGAGAGGCGACCGGCGAGTCCAGGGGAGCCGGCGCGGGGGTCGCCGAGGGCGAGGGCGACGACGCGGCCGGCGGAGCAGAAGATGCCCGGGAAGCCGCAGGGGTCGCCGGTGAAGTCCCAGCCGGCGAAGAACGTCGAGCCGGGGAGGTCGTAGAGCGACTTGCGGACCGCCTGGAGGGCGAGGTAGTCCACCGGCTCCAATGTCCCCAAACTCGTATCGAATGAACACAACAACAACATCACAACGAGGATGGCCGATTTCCTTCTCATGATTCCGGTCTCTCCTCCAAAGAGTAGTAGTTTTAGATAGCAGCGAGAACGTTTCATGCTCCCAGTGTTTCTTTCTTTTTTTTTTTCTTTCAATGGCGTCTTCTTTTAGGAGGAGGGAGGACAGGTAGTTGTTTCAGGCGTGGAGAAGGGCGTGAGTGCTTTAATGGTATGGAACAGTAAAAGAGGAAAGGGAGAGGAAGGGTAGGAGTCTTGGAGAAGAAGCCTGGGGTATTTTTAATGGCTTTAACTTGGAGATGCTGCTGCTGTACCCGGGACGCTTTCTCTCTCTAATCTCTGCCCTGCGTGGTTGTGGGGTTTGCCTTCTCATGATATTGTCTTGGGAAAGAAGGCGAGCTGACTACAGTAGTATATCGTGGACTGGAAGAGTGATCCTCCTTAAAGATGAACTTTAATAGTAATTTGTTAGCCTTTGTGATTAGGGATCACGGGGCCAATCAGGGACGGCACACCTTCAAGTCATTAGTTTCAGGCAAAACTCGGAGCATCATCCTGGAGGAGAAGGGGGTGGGGTGTTCGACCATCCGCTTCTAGAGGACATCCGATGGCTACTACAAAAGTGTGACATCTTTCAGGCTGTGCATGTATTTCGGAAGACGAACATAGCTACTGATTGGGTTGCCTCCTTTGCTGCTCATCATACTGAAGAGATTCTCTGGATCCACTTTGTATATGTTCCTCCACCTCTACAAAGTATTTTGTCTCTTAACTCCGAAAGTAGTGGTTACGTGAGGCTAGTGTGAGCTGCCAATATACCCCAAAAAAAAAAAAGAGTGATCTTAGTTGTGATACACAATTTCTTCTCTGCAACATGTTCTCTTATGTCACTTTTGGATTGTATCTTTCATGCAAAAAATGAAAGATTTTTTTTTTATGGTGTCAACCATTGGATGGTACCTCATACAGATATCCATATGCATAAATCTCAAGGCAGCTATTGCAAGATCCAGTAGTAAATTCGTGCAAAGGAAGGTTAATCCTTCCTTTGAGCTCTCTTATTTCTCCTTCTAAATAGTATGTTCTTACGAGTGGAAAAAAAAAGGCACATAAGAGTTTTGTGCTACATTGGGCTTTACAAATTTTTACTGTAACCAGGCTGTGACGAGCAGCAGCAAAGTGTTCAATAATGAACCAAGTTGGCTGTGGATTCGTACACTGAAATATTTTCCACATGGCTTTTGGGTTGCATATTTGCATTATGCAGAGGTGAAGACAACAAAGGCGATTTTGGTGGGGTAAATTATCTTTTTAAACATGAAAGGTTGTGTCCTGATTCACAATATATATATAGCCATATTTTCCTGTCTCTTAGTTCAATATTGCTCCTTTGGACATTGTTTATAAGTCCCATTTATGCTAAGCTATTCAAATATGTGTATATTCTAGCTCATAGAAATGTATGGTGCTTAAAGGGAACTTGCTAATTTGCTCTCCAAAGTAGTGATTGATATGAAAGTTATTGTAACAAGGATAACCTAACGTTTTAATGACTCTTATAAAGACATAGGATGCACTTTCTATTCTTATCTCAAGTAAATCGCATGCATCCTACATCACTCACTTCCAAATGAATAATTGACTAGAAAAAGTGCATGCAGCAAAGGTCTAGGAATTGCCTTATAAAATTTATAATCACAGATGACAAGGCTTTACATTAATTCTCTGTAGAGCCCCGCTGAAATACACAATTTATTGTCACTTTTCATTTTTTGCCTACAAACCTAAGCTAAGATGGCCTTCATATTTGAAGTAGGATAAGTCTTAGATGTACAGCTGCACACGAGTAACTTATATATCCCAGCTATTTTGTGAGAATACATACGGATGCGCATTTAGTTCCATATTGGTTATGAACTGGATAGCTCTTGAATATTTCTATAGAGCTAAGAAATCCAAATAATACTTTTCGATTAATCTTTTTAGATGAAGTTTTGGGTTGGGACAAAATAATATCATAGTAAATTCGGCCTATGAACTATATGAATCAAAGAATGCTACAACGCTGATTTATTAGGGTTCATCAAGGAATAATTAAGATGCTTATGATTATATTTGAATGAATTTGGATCCATGGTCTAACGAGAACGTCATGACTTAAATAATAAAAGTACGTAAATCCATGATATAAAATTAAAAATTTAAATAATATTTTTTAGGCAAATATTTTTGGGTGAAATTTTAGACTATTATACATTTAATTATTTGCAAGCTCAGAACTTTAGGCGTAAAATGTCAACACCTTGATGATGGTGCCCTGAACTCTTTGACTCCCTCGACGGGTTCCCCCTCGGATTGAAGGAGGTTTTGAAAGCCGAGACCATCAATTCGACATCGTTCTGCTGCGTAAAAGATTACCGGAATTTGATAAACCCTTGTATGATATATAGAAGTTTTTCTACCGTCACCTTCTAACGTATAACATTGGATCCATCTCTTCGGATGCCACGAGAAATTGGCAGGAATCAAAGGCTTGGTCCGGCGGGCGTGAGGATCCAAAGTTCTTTCTCCGGCTTTCATGTTTTTTTTGGGAGGCTGGATTCTCGCCCTTTCTTTATTATTTTGCTTTCTAGTTTTTAATGGGAACATTTTGTTCTTCGTGCACTGCACTTTCCTCACCCTCATGTACGTTTGTGCATGACTTCACGTAAAAAGTTGTGGGCCCACGCATTTAACGGCCCTCCTTCACAAATGTCCTGTTGATGACGTGTCAATATGGGCCCATTAAAAATCCGGTTTGCTAATGTGAGACCAACCGCTAATTAGGAGAGTACTGGGGCTGAAAATGGGCTCGTATTCGAACAACGGTCAGATCGAATTTGGGCTTTAATGTAAAGCCATTTTATTTTTCAGATCGAGCTCAAGTACATCATTATCTGGCGTGGGCTCGGCCTGAAACAGAGTCCAAATTCAAGTTCGATATTTTTTTATATATATATATATATCTTGTTATTTAGAGAAAATAATGAAAAAGTAAAGTATAAATTAAAATGGCTTTAGCTGAGTATAATATATCATGTATCATTTGCTTGTGTTATAGGAGAGAACCTAATTTTTAACTAGCTCATTTACTTGCGAAGTAATATTATGAAATATTGAACTTCAGTTCAGGCTAGGCCTATTTTTTGCCCAAATGGGTAATTGGGACCGGCCCAATTAAGTTCAAGCCGAACTTGGGCCTGGATTATCTAAAAAATTTTGGGCCTAAATCCGGCTCGAAGCTTGAAAAAAATTCGGGCCGAGTTCGGGTAAGAGCATGGCATGGCCTGGTCCAGCCCATTTCCAACCCTAGTTGCAAATGGGTTGAGGTGGCTTTTGATTTGGCCGGTTGTGACCTGATTAGATGCAAACCAATCCGTATTTGAAGACCGATGGGTAAGTAAGGATCAAAAATTGGATCCATTTTGAAAATCCAAATAATATAAACTTATTTTTCTTTACTCCAAATATTTTTTCCATTTCATTAAATAATTTTTCATTTAAACTAATCTATCTTTATTCATCTTTGTAACCCATCCTCTTATCTATTTTCACTTAATTATATTTAAATATTTATTTTTTTTATGGATTCTTATTTATAATGTTCTCAAATATACTGATATATATATTTCAAAATTATAGTTTGTAAGCTTGTACCCAAGGATGATCAATTTTTTTGGATAAGATTGAAAATTTTCTGAAAGAAAATTTATATTTAAGTTAGCCTTTTATTTTAAAAATTATTTAAAAATTTTAATATTTTATATTTAATAATTATTATTATCATATTTTTAACTATGGAGTTAAATACTTGACCCAAATTATAGACTTGATTTGTTTCGATCAAAACTCAAACATTTTAAGTTAGGTTCTATCACACATACTTGGCCTAACCTGACCTAGATGGCTTGCTGATTCTAAAATCTTTTCCAGAGACCCAACTTGGCTTAATGTGACCAACTAATAAATTCGATTTGGATCCATAATCTAGATTCGGACATGAAATCAAGTTGAGTTGAGGTCAAGATGCCCTAGCTCGACTTGACCTATCTGCAATCCTATAATCAAGCTGAACTTGATCGAGCTTGGTCTCATCAAGCTTGGCTTGAAATTAATATCAATTTTGAAAATCAAGAAGTACCTAAGGTCTTTGTTTAAGTCCTACTCTCACCCTAATTTTGATTGGCTTTTCTCTTGTCATGCTTTCGAGAAAAGTAAGATTGGTTTGTTTCTTATTTAATCAAGTCTAATTTTAGTGTAATTTCAAGTCGAGCCTATTTCAAAGAGCTCGATAAAAGTTTGTCATGTCAAAATTAATCGAAACATATCAAGCTTGAATCAAAGTTGAATTGAGCTTGATCAAGGTTGACTTAAACTCTATTCAAGCTTGGTTCAAGCTTGATTCAATTGTTCAATTTATGCAATTATTATTAACCAAAGATCAAGTGATGGATTAGATCTAACATTTGATTCATGCTAACTAATATAAATTGGAATATACTTTATCAATTTCTAGCCTTATAAAAGTCGAGCTTGATCAAGCTAGGTCGTTTTTAACGCTTGTTTTAAAACTACTTACAAGCCTATAAATCAAATTCAAGCTCGATCCAATTGTATTCAAACAAACTTGATTCAAGCTTATTTTGATCCAAACAAAAGTCTGCCTCAAGCTACTCTGATCAATTGGCAGTCCAAGTAATAAGTTCAAGAGTACATTTTGTTCTCTTTCCTTTTATAGCATGTCAATAACAAGAGTGAAGATGGAGGCATTTGGGCCGGCAAAGCCAACTGATTGAAAGCCTAGAAAAAGACTTGGAGGGAGATTTGGCAAAAAGATTTGGCCGATGGAAGGGTAGCTACTTTGGAGGATAGAGTGCTACTTCATAGCTACCCTTCCATGGCTTTTGATCCATTTATTAATACATTTCACATCATCACAATGAGTTCTAGGCCTCTTTCTTCCTTGGTCATGGCTTCACCCCAACACCTCTTTCATGTGAAAGCCGACAAGATTTCTGAAGCGTGGGGCTCCTACTAATTACCTACCAAACTTACTGCTTTTCACTTGCATGCACTTGAAATGTATTTGAAGACAATGGAAGCTTCCTAGTTTGAACAAATGGGAAAAAGATGGGTTTAATTTTTTTTGGTTTTATTACAGTACCCTTTAATATTATTTTATTAAAAGGTAGAAGATATCTTGAGCATTCATTTCATGAGGGTATTAAGAAAATTTTGTTCATAATAGGGTAGCAGTAGGTTAACTACAAATTGACAACTTCCCTTAATTCTTCCCTTTTTTTTTTTTTTGCTTTTTTTTTTCTTTTGAAATAGCAATTAATGTAATAAGTAGTGGAGTCTGCAATGGGGATCTCCCTGTTGCTCCTCCTCCTCGGTAACTTGGGAACTCCAAGGGGAGGAAAACTGATGGCAGACCACTGCAGGGGAAGAGAGAAGGAGGAAGAAGAAGAGAAAGAGAGAAGGAGGAAGAAGAAGAGAAGAAAAGAAAGAAAGGAGAAAGAAAAAGAAGAAAGGAAACTAGGGTTTATATAATCATTCAACTCCCTCATACATGAGAGAAGTGACCTTTATATAGGCTTTACATCAGATTAATCAATTGACGACATATCAAATTTGGATCCACAGTCAATTGATCAATTGACTAAGTCAATCAATTGATTACATACCAAAATCGATCCAATCACTTGACCCAATTACATGACTTAACAGCTAACCCAATTGACTTAACTAGAACAAAAGTAACTAACCAAATTGACTCGACCAATGACAAAAGCAACTAACCAAATTGACTCGACCAATAATAAAAACAACTAATTGACTTCATCTTTTGAATGAGGGGCTCTGATGTCCCATCAACTCCTCCCAGGTGGAAAACACTCGACTCTGTCGAGTGCAGGTCTGGCCGGAAAAATTTCTACAGGCACGATGAAGGAGATGCTATTGGGACCAAAGTTGGCAAAGAAATAAACACATACATGATAATGAAGTCGATGCGATTGTTGTACGGTGTGAACCTGATGGATCTGCGGACCTATGGTTGTAGTTAGGCCCGTGTAATGAAGAGGGGAGGTGAAGTAGTTTAGGGGAATGGTTGTGGGCGCGTGGGCTTGGGCTGGCAAATGGGGGTGCAGGGGTGGGATCAACCCGATGGGGGGGGTTGGGGAAAGGAGAGAGGGGGGGGGGGGGGCTGGTGCTGTGGGGGGG
>JAOXJJ010000139.1:8920934-8946178 GCA_025769935.1 Phoenix roebelenii
GGTGGGTGGAGTCGGGTATGTGGGGTGGGGAGGTGCAGTGGGGCGGTCGACGGTGGGGAAGCGGCGCCGGTGGAGATGGGAGCGGCGAGGTGGAGGCGATAGGCGGTGCAGGGCTGCGACGGCGGCGAAAGAAGTGGTGGCGGCGTTGATGACACGGCTCGGCGGGGAGGAGGACGATGGGACTCGACGGCGGAGGGGGACCGAGCGGCAGAGCGGTGGTGGCACGACATCGGAGGGAGCTCGACGGCATGGCGAAGGCGGCAGAGGAGCAAGGCAGTCGCGGGGAGGGAGACAAACAAGTACTTCCTTTTTTTTTGTGGCACGTAGGTGCGGTCACGTTCGAGAGATTTTTTTTTCCTCTTTCTTTTTTCTTTTTTTTCCTCGAGAATGGATCTGAGCTAGCAGGTACGGGCTAACAGGCTTAGACTTTACTCGTCAAGGGTGATTTCCTTCAACCTCCCGACGGTTGCAGGAGGTCGCACCGATCTTCATGGCGCAGGCTGTGGGCGGGGCTCTGTGGCCTGTGGCGATGGGTGGCGGCTTCCGATGGTGAGTTATAGAGCACAGTGGCCGGCGGGGTCCTCTCCAGGTGGGGGACACGTGTGGGCATGAGAAGAGCTGGGCTTTCCCAATTCTCCATAGTGTGGGGTTGAGCGACGCAGCTATCCTGATAGTGGCGGCTTGTGGGGAAGACCCTTCTTCTGGTGAGAGCCAAGAGTGAGAGCCCGGCAATTGAAGAGGAACCTATTCAATTTTTTTTTTTTTTAGATGTTTCAAAAACCTCTATAGAGGGTGTTGGTCAAGAGTTCAAGGATGTGGAAACTCTTCGTGATATAATTCATAACTTTTGCATTGCAAATTGTGGAGATTTTGTGTTTGTGAAGAATAATCATCAACAAGTGACTATGGAATGTGCATAGAAAAAATGTGAATGATGTATTCATGCCTCTCGACTTGGAAATCAAGAAAGATTTGCAATTAAAACAATAGACAATAAGCATATATATGGCAAAAGGTTTCCCACGCACACGGAAGAGAAAAATATGGAGGAGTGCGAATGTCGGGAAGCTAGAAATTAGTGCCTTGAAGCCATAGAGATAGAGTTTTCAAGGATTTCAGCCGAACGGAGGAGTAGGGAAGACATGAGGGTTTGGGAAGAAGGTTTCCGACCGACCAAAGGGAAGTGGGTCGAAATCAAAAAAATTGGATGACAGAGTCACAAGTTAGACAAGCGAAGAGGCGGTGTGAGAGAGTCGAAAAATCATGAAGGAGGCTTCGACTAAATAGTAGTTGGCCGAAGTCGGAAGGATTTGGGAATAACGGTTATGACCGACCGACCATAGAAAAGTGAGTCGAAATCGAAAAGTTAGATAAGAGAATTGCAGGTCGGACGAGCGAGGAGGTTGACTGAAAGGGAGTCGGAAAATTAGGAAGGAGGTAGTCAAAAATTTGAAAGAGCTTTCGACAGAATATGGGTTGAAACTAGGGTGAGGGTATTTAGGGTTGATCAAAAATGAAGGATACTTCCGTCTGGAGGGATGAATTGTTAAATTTCAAATTGCCTACGGACTGGTTGTTATAAAATTGGTCCATCAGGACCATAACAACCGGTCCAGTTAACGCACGGTCCATGGACTGGCCATTACTTTCCCCTAAAAGAAATGGAACGTTGTGGACGCTGAAAGGGGAGGGGGTTTGATACTTTCAAGCTAAACCGTCCATTTCTTTCGGACCCCACCTCATCTCTGCCAAATTGCCGGATTTTGGGGGGTTGGTGTAGCAGTAGGTGAGTTCTATATTTAATATAACAACCACCAACATCTAATTTTCTTGATGCTACTCTTCACTATCTCTTCTTGTACGAAATAAGGGAAGAAGGAGGTGGTTACATTTACCTGTCATATATAATAGAACAAGAAGGTCCTTTTTGCTATTTAAGGTTAGGGTAGAACTTCATTGGCTTCTTCATGAGTATGAAGAATTACAACTACCTCCACACATCAGATATGCAGCAACTATCGCCCAACCGAGTTCTCCTTCATTGAGACAAGGGTGGTTCCGATCTGCTACTCTTTGATAGGAGCAGACCAATGTATTTGGGAGCCTAAGGCCGTTTATTTGTCTTTGAGGCCTTTTCTGCAGTAGGCCGGCATAAGACAAACTCATAGAGAGGCCTTTTTTCTTTTTATTTTGTCTTTAAGGCCTTTTTTATGGTAGGTCTTCTTTGGACCGGAGCCTTAGACGACCACCTCAATCGCCTAAGGGTTGGGCCGGCCCTCCTCTTTGATTGTGTCCATGAGAAACTTGCTACATTTAAATACTACATTTTCTCTTCTCCGATCGCTCGCTCTTTTCTACGAGAAACCAATGCTAGCACCTCCTCTCCATTCTCTAGTTGTATTTTTCTCTCTCTCCCTCTCAAGATATTCAACACCATGCAAGATTTTCCTCTCCATGCTCTCTATCTCAATTGTGAGGAATATAGCAATACTGTTTCTCTTCTCTTTCTTCCTTCCATGCACACGTCAATCCTGACTTCCTGTAAGCTTCAACACATTAATCTTCTTTCTTTCCTTTCTTTTTCTCAAGAGGAAGAAACCTTTATAAAATAATTTCTGCAACAACTAAATTCAGCAAAACGAAAATCTGTTTTGATTTCTATAAATGAATTTTTGAGAGTTATTTTCTGGTTTTAAAACTTTCGAATATTGAACAAGTTTGAAAGTTAAATTTTGTACATTCTATTTCAGGAAATTAATTTCTGTGAGATAAATCATGCAATATTTATTTCTAGCGAAGGAAATTTTATTTTGAATTTTTGCAATTAAATTTACCTAAATATCATATTTTGCTTTCTAATTCTTGTATATTAGATTTACGTACATCAAAATTTTATATTTTAATTTATATGAAACCAATAAACTATTAAATTAATTTTTAGGTAATAAATAATGATAGGAAAAATTTCTAGTAATGAAATCTCTATTTTATATTCTAGGAACTTAACTTTTGCAAAATAAAAGATTATGTTTTAAATTTCTATAAAATAATTTTCTTCCATGCATTAGTCTCCAAACTTTTGCTTATTCTATAATATTTTTTAATCTATAACCAATTTATGCAAACTAAAAATTATGTAACTTAATTATGTTACTAAAATTTAGATTATTAAATTATATATATAATCTATTCTAATTTGAAACTTAAGGTGACAATAAGGTAATTAGAGATTTAATTTAGTATATCTTATGAGATACTATTTTGAATAAATAATATATAGAATTGACTTTTAGGTTGGCAATCATTCTATACAGGCGTAGGATTATGTTGGAACTGGGTAATTATTAGGTTTTATCTAAATACTAGCTTATCAAAGAGTTAGAATTTTATTTTTAAAATTTATTATAACCATATTTTGAGTAAAATATAATTCTTAGAATATAATGTTCTAGAAAAATATTTTCAAAATTAGTTGGATTTGTTCACTGAGTCTGCTTACTAGGTAAGTAATAATTCACATTTTATAGACTTTTTATTAATTTTCCTATGAATAGATAGTAAAATGAAATAGATTATAAATTGATTTATGTGCAACTTATGAATTTTATGAAATTATGCTTTGAATAAAAAATAAATTTGCAAATGGAAAGTGTTACTTTTATTAGCAAATATTATGCATATTTTGTTTGTAATTTGACATAAAGATGATTTATGACTAGCTCTGATTTGTGCAACTCTTTGAGTTTTAACTTGGTTATATTTTGGACCCCACCAATGGTTATACATTGATACTTTGAGTATTTTGGAACTTACTATTTTGGCCCACTCTGTAGAATATGAGTGTAGTATGTTGGCTCCCTCCATAAGGTATAAATACGGTTTTCTAACTCTACCATAGGATATAAATATGATCATAGTATTATAGGTTGTTGAGTTGAAATATAGTTTTTTAAATTATTTCAATGAATTTAAATATGAATACTTTAGCAAACCTAAATGTTATTGAATTTAAAATTATCTTATTAGAATATAATGGTTTTGCTTATTAAAATATAAATTATCTTTAAGTTTTAGTTTCTTTGATTTTATTCCATTGCCTTATTGAATCTTATGCATTATGATATTGGACGTCTTGCATGCTAGTGAGTAATGTGGCACATGCATATCTAGCCATGTGGTGCTTGGGAGGCACATGCATATCTAGCCATGTGGTACGGTTAGGGTATGATGAGTATGATGGAACTTCAATTGAACACTAATAATAACCAAGGTCAAAGCAACAAACATCATATAAGAAAACTAACCGAACTAGCCTGAAGATATCTTAGCATTTGGAAATGTTCTATAGGTCGCAAAATGACCAATGTAAACTATTGTAAGTACTTTGAGGGAAGAGAAGTTGTGAGACCTATGATTGATCGAGCATAATTATTAGTCTAATAGATGACACAAGTTCTGACCATTGTGAGGAATATGAGTAGTGGAGGATAGTTAGCATCAGTTACCAGAACTGTCATAAATGTAGGCCAGACGTGGGCTGCTATAACTGGAAGTGGGCAGTTATTACATTTCTTATCTTCTAGTACAAATAAGTGGATGTAATCTGAAAAGAGGATCTCTCACAATAAAATTAGTTTATGTTTAATTTATCCTTGTATTTATATTTATCTTTAATTTTCTCTCCATTAGTTTTCCAGTAGCATGCTAGTTTACCGGCAAGAGTAGCAATAAAGTATTTTGATCGTAGTTTTGGCTACATCCTATCTTACTTTATCCTTCTTCGGAATGAATAATACGGTGGTAGCAAAAGTTCTTAAAGTTCAAGGTACTTGCAACCATGCTCTTCTATCTGTTGATTATTATATTTCTTGCTAATCTAATGCCGACGGCATGCTTGTGCACAATCTAGCCACAAGACTTATTAACTTTCTCCCGATTACCTCGGCGAGAGAAAATGCACTAACACCCTTTCTAGCACATCCATCTCTCTCTCTCTCTCTCTCTCTCTCTCTCTCTCTCTCTCTCTCTCCACACATAGTAAAGAGAGGAAACACCATGTCTTGAACTCATGATTTCTGGTCGGGAGCGTGACACTGTATTGCCCCTAGAAGATTGCCTCTTGCATGGAGCTGGTGCTTGATTTATTAAACAGGTGGAGAAGAACGGGGCCTCTTCAATACTGTGATTTCACTGTCCCTCTTATATTTGACAATAAGAGTTGGGATCGAGTTTCCCTTGACATGATTTATAGGACTGAGAGCATGTTCATGGTGCAACCAGTAGCAGGATTTGAGTTGTCAATGCATTGCATCTAATTGGTAATGAGGAGAATTATAGACATTTTGCACAAGGTTGAATGATCTGGGGGTTGAATGATCTTGAGGTCGAATGATCATCCGAACATGGTCATACTCAAGTTTTATTCTTGAGCTGGACGCCAGGCCATGCCATCTATTAGCAAAAGGGATAAAAACCTAGTTATCACTCATCGTCTCACTGGCCGGTTCATCCATGGATCGTTGGAGCAAGATCTGGTGACTGCATTGCTTCTCAAAATTTGCTATGATCAGCAATAAAGAGTGCAATTCATGGTCATGCAGGCTACATAACCATGAAAGGGCCTTACTTCCTAAGGACTTATAGAGTAGATAGATCATAAGGGGCTTATTGTCCGATGGAAAGATAGGGCATCTATAGAGCAAGCAATAACATGGTCATTCGGACTATTCTTCCCCTCACAAAGCCTAAACTTGGGACATTGGGAATCAGTGGGGAAACTTGACTCGGTGAACCTTACAGTTTCAGCTATGGAATCTTACAATTTCCTTAACTAAAGTCTCCAGACTTGTCTTATTGAATGGTGAAGGTAGGAGATAGAATGGTTGGATGAAAGGAGGAAGTATAGTTGTTTGAGGTGGAGGTAGAGCAGGTGGATCGAATTGACTGAGAGTGAGGTAGTAGAATTGGTTGAAAAAGTAGATGAGGCTGGGTGTACTGTGGTTGAGGAGGTAGAACTAGTTTGAGACAGAGGTGCAGGTGGCCACACTTAATTTTGCTTGATGGCTCTCATCCCTGATAAGCTTGGGCATTGATTACATATGTTTATCTAACATATGTTCTATAAATTCTATTGGGCATTGCTTACACAATTCCTTTGTGCATTATCTCCTAATGTTATCTTGGTAGAAATAAGCTTGCATTCAATGGTACAGTCTCCATATTTAGAAGGCCTTTCCTTTTAGCTCATCTTCTATGGTGTCTCAGTGAAAAGATTTTTCTATCATATAACAAAGGGAGATCGAATAGAAATATAAATCTCATTATAGCAATTTCTAGGCTAGAAAAGTTAATCTTCTTCATAGGTTTAATGTTCAAACCCTAGAACCATGACAAAATTGAGTCAAAGTAGTTCCCATGCAAGACTTGGGTCAATCTCAACCTACTTATAATTTGTATTATCTGTATTTGATTAATTTAACAGGTTTTAATGCTTGAAATTATAGGTAATGGATATACATCATGAAAAATATAAAACCCATGAAGTTCCTGGCAAGGATTTAATTTGCACTTATGGAGACATCCAAGCATATCTACAACATTCCATTGTGGCACGCAACCATTTAATCAATTATATCTTGAAAATTTGCTTGCCAAATATGATTCCATCTAGAATCATATATAGACATCCAAAGTGCTTATAAAAGCATGGTCTTGGAAAGGTTCCTTGCAATAACCAAAAGATGAAAACCAAAAGTAGGTCACAATGGCATCAAGCTTTTTGCTCTCCGCATTTCTTAGGATACGTACCATACCATCCTACCTAATATTAGGGATGTACCATATTGATGACCTCCTCCATTGGTGATGACCCATCGATCTGAAGCACTCATCCCATGGAGAGGCGAGTGACTTGGATGATCCTTATGTTAGGTTTGGATGGTATGGGACATATCCTAAAAGTGTTATTTGTTAAACTTCAAGATCGCTTGCAATATAGATTGTGTCCCCGAGATTATGCCCCCTATAGGTACGTAATGTCCACCAACCTTAGGTATTTCTTCTTCATCTTCTATTTTTCCTTTTTTTTGTTTTTGTTTTCTTATGCAAAAGGAGGTGGGCCTACCTGGTTATTATTTATTGTCATTGAGATTATGATTACAAGGGGAAAATAGGATGTGGATAAGGATTAGTGGGAAAAACTTCCTCTTCAAGCTGTAACATTGTATTTCATTTAGTTCTTTGGTTTATATTGCCTTTGAGATGAACATTGTTCCTTAAATAAAAAACATTTGTTTTACATCTTTGTTCAGTCTCTTCGTAGATATAAATAAACATTAAAGAATCTCCCTTTCCTTACATGAGCTTAAAGGGTTGCAGGCAAGGGTCTAGTTGTAATAGGTCATAAAGTTTTTCATGACAACTTTATCTTTTATATAAATTTGTATTTAAATTATTAGCATAATTTAGGGATCAGATAACAATCTGTATCACCCAAAATATTTTTTTTGTTAGCATGATTCTATATCGGCCTATATTATTTTTCTTATATGGAGTCTGTATACGAGTATATAGAATCCCTGAGATGTACCGAATGTAACCATATCTAGAAGCTTTGAAGATGCCTATTACCGATTTATTGATCACTGTTTCTTGTTAAATCAATACTCAAAGATCCTCTATTTTCTGGTGGATTTGCAGATCCTCTATTTACTAATGAATCAACCTTCGAATATCCCATATTTCAAGTAGTTCTGCATATCCTCTATTTTTAATACATTAACTTTTGAAGATTCTTTGTTTTCTATGGATTTGCAGCTCCTCTCCACCGTTTTTTTCTCAAATTCAGATCTTCGGTCATTTCTGCTTACCGTCGATCAGCCCTTTCTCTCCATTATTGGTTTTATTTGCTGTGTTCGGCTCCTTCACCATCTAATTCGAGATCTCTTGCTCCCCTTCTATGGTGCCTCCATCTATGAGAATCGTCGCTTCGGTTGCCCTCTCTTTGAGCTCTGTCCTCGCTGCAATTGTCATCTTTTATGTGTCTTCTTGCTGCCACATCATTAGATAAGTCAATCGGCCATATTAGCAGACACATCAGTCTGTCACGTCAGTCAGATATATGATCAGACGCATCAGTTTGCTATGTTAATTAGCTATGTCAGTGGACACATTAGTCTGACACGTCAGTTAGCTACGCCAAAATTGCCAAATATATCAGTTTGCTACGTTAGCATTCTGATCTATCACATCAATCTCAAAGCTGCTATGTCAGCTTCTATGTTACCATATCAAATTCTGTATTGTCACATCAGTTTGATACATCAATCTATCATATCTACTTTTGAGTTGCTATATCAACTATTAATCTGCTACATCAGCTTCTAAGTTGCTTGTATTCTGCCACATCAGACTCTGTGCTGCCACATCAGTTCTTCATCTACAACCACTTCAGCCTCTGAGCTGCTTTGTCAGCTCCTAGCCTATCATGTTAGCTTCTGAGTCATTATTTTAGCTCTTGATCTAGTACATCAGTCTCTGGGTACATTCATGATCCAGCTTCTAAACTCAAGTTGGCACCTACAATACCATCATGAGTTTGAAGAAATATATTAGTATAATTTTAGGGATCACGTAACAACCTACATCATCCATAATCTTTTCTTTTATTAGTGCAATTCTGTAACAACCTATATTATTATTATTTATTAGCATGATCTTGTTAGAGTGATTTTAGGGATTACATAACAATTTATATTACCCATAATATTTTTTTTTGTTAGAATGATCCTATATCAGCCTATGTTATTTTTTTTATGTGGAGTCTGTACATGAGTATATATAATCCTTGAGATGTATCGAATGTGATAAAATAAAGATATAAAATTCTTTCTCTTCCTCATTTTTTTAAATTTTTCTCCTCTCCTGCAAATATTTTAACAAAATAAAATGTAAGCACTAATTTCTAGAGTTTTGATGTCAAGCTCACAATCATAAGATTTGCTGGATCCTTTCAAGTTGCCTCATCAGCTAAGGTTGTTTTTGGTTCAGATTTAAGAAAAGGGAATAGGTCTAGTTATGGTATTAATATGCTTGGCCATGATTAAGGCTCATTACTTAATATATAATGGAAACTTGGTTATTCAACCTTTATATTTATTGTAATTTATTAAATTATTATATTATATTTTAAAAAGTTAAAAAGGAGAAAAAAATCATACCAGCGCATCATGCGAGACTGGTACGATTGATGTTGATAGCCGGGTCAATAGATAGATGCTAGTATTAATAACAGGAGTTTCTGCACGGTGGCTCTTGTGTAAAGTTATCCGTTCGTCGTATGGACACAATATTAATGACAAAAGTTTCTCCTGGGCCATTATTAAAGTCTGTTGCTTTATATACATCAAAAAAATGGCTACCAAAGCCTTCTATTCATTATTATTTGTTATATTGTATTTTATGAATAGCTGAAAAAAAAGAAACAATCAAATGCACGGGCTAGTACCCATGATGCTAGCATTAATGATGAAAGTTTATCCACAGAGGCTCTACTTATATAGGGTTCTCCACCCTCTATATAGATACCAGTTTTAATGATGAGAATTTCAGCGCAATCATTATTAGAATTTGTTGCTTAATATAAAACACAGAAATTTGGCTAACGAAGCTTAATATTTAGTATATTTTATTAAAATATTATTATATTTTAAAAGTTAAAAAGGAGAAAAAAATCATACCAACACATCATGGGAGACTGGAACCATTGATGTCGGCAGGAATTTCTACATAGTGACTCCTGTGCAAAGTTATCTGTTCGTCATATGGACACAACATTAATGGCAAAAGTTTCCAATTTGCCATTAGCTTTCTATTCATTATTATTTGTTATATTGTTATATTGTATTTCATAAATAGTTGCAAAAAAAAGAAGCAATCAAATGCACGGGCCAATACTCTTGATTCTAGCATTAATGATGAAAGTTTATCCACATAGTCTCTACTTATATGGAGTTCTCCATCTGCCATATAGATACCAGTATTAATGATAAGAGTTACAGTGCAATAAATATTAAAATTTGTTGCTTAGTATGAAACACAGTAATTTGGCTATTGAAGCTTTATATTTATTATAATTTTTTATATTTTTATATTAAGGCGGTTAGAAAAGGAAAAACAAAATGGTACATGCGTGAGATAGGTACTAGTTTTACAAACTATAATGCGCACCACTAACTTATATTTCACTGCAAAACGAGCATTTGCGCATGAAAACTTATTAGTCCCATCATGAATCCAACGTCTCCCCAACGGGATAAAGGTGCCTATGTGGCATACTTCATTGGTATAAAATGCATATGATTCACAAATTTCCTTTCGAGTTCTTGGCCTCAAATTTTGAAATACAGCCCTGCGCCGCTCATGCACTTACCGTATGTTGTCCGAGGTTCTGAGTTGACAGTTTGGTTCCCATCCTTTAACTTACCCCTCCCATTATAGGATCAAGCCCAAGTCTCCTGGGCTCCCTTACAAATAGGGAGACACTTGGGAGGTCATAGTTTTGTCATGGCTATGTCAGGTGCCATCATTCTCTCTTCCCTTTCAAAACTTACTATTCCATTTGTTTCTTCCTTCATCCTTGCCTTCTTCCCTCCTTGCTTATCTTTCTGCATTTAAAGCCAGATACACAGCGAGAGAGAGAGAGAGAGGGAGAGAGAGAGATACATAGAGACCCTCCTTGCTTATCTTTCTGCATTTAAAGCCAGATACATAGAGAGAGAGAGAGAGAGAGAGAGAGAGAGAGAGAGAGAGAGAGAGAGAGAGAGAGAAGTGAGAAAATACGCAGTCATGGCTGATAGCAAAGATGTCGAAGGTGTGGTTGACAGAGAGCAAAATGGTGTTAAAGAGCCTCTCATGCATCCAAAAGAGACTCACTCATGCAAAGAATCCTTATGCATGGTCTTGCTCAGCACCGCGGTATCGGTCTGCGGATCGTTCGAGTTTGGTGTTTGTGTAAGTTTTTAATCCTTGGCTTAAGTTTTTTATTCTTTTCACCTCCTTGCCCGAAGGGTTTGAAAAATTTTATTTGCTTCTTTTTTTCCCCCTTCCTATTCCAAGTTTCCAACTCATGTAGATGGCCTTCAATCTGCGCCGTGGAACCTTCTTGGCTAACCTTTCTGAGTTTGTAGTTTGCTAATGCTTCTTTGACTCCGCTTAGATTCCATATGCTTATAGAAGTTAGGAAAAAGGATTTTCCTATCACAGAAGGAAATCTACTCATGTTCCCCATGAATTATAGCCTTTCATCTGCCTGTTTCTAATGGTGGGCTACTGTCGTAATTATCTTAGCAACAAGTTTTCTGCTCAAAAAAGATTAAGAACTAATATCCAAGTTGATCGTATTTGGTGACGTTATAGATACGTTCAAGAGTGAACAATTTTTGTAACGCATGCGTTCTGAATCCACGAGGGATGGTCACAAGTTGCCTTGGAATTCTGCACTTCCAACGCAGGCATTACGGTGTCAAATGTGGTATCAAACTTCTCAGAAAAGTCTATAAATTTGGAAGGGACAATTTGAGAGCATATAATTGCTGAATGAGCCTCTTGTCTAGAAAAATAAAGGACATGGTAGATGTTCACAACCAAAAACTAATTGGCCATTCAACTATAGTAAACAGTCAAAAATCTTAGATTGATTAAGATTTAATTAATAATTTATATTGCGATACTTAAGAAGGCTCGTGTTTAGCCATTTATTACTTAAACAATATATAGGCCGCATATGGGCAGTTTGCCATTAAAATTAATAACTTATGGGTAAACACTAGTTAATTTACCAGCAAAACAAACTACCTCCTAAAAGAAGTTTTTGCTAGAAATAATTTTAGTTTGCATGGTAAAAGAGAGAAGAAAGATCCATTTATTCTCTCTCACACATTTCAACAATATAAAACTTCTATCAAGTGCTGGTTGCCTTCTATTTTACAATTCTGTGTAGCAGAGGTTTGATATGCTCTTATATGG
The DNA here is from genome assembly GCA_025769935.1 of Phoenix roebelenii. Taxonomy (NCBI): domain Eukaryota; kingdom Viridiplantae; phylum Streptophyta; class Magnoliopsida; order Arecales; family Arecaceae; genus Phoenix; species Phoenix roebelenii. The sequence goes on from JAOXJJ010000139.1 coordinate 8,932,959, forward strand.
ACCACAAGTGACCCAATGTAAAAGTTCAACCTACTTCTTCATTGATGTTGAGGTTTCGAGGTTCAACTTGCTTGTACATAAAGATCGAAGGACTCAGCGTAGGGAGCTTAACCTTCTCATATATAAAGTTCAAGTTACTCACAAAGTTTGACAGTGGATATCATTCTGCTACCAAGAAAATAGCTCAAGTCTTGCCTATCAATAAAGGAGTTGACTTACTCCTTTTTTTTTCTATTTGAGGTTTGAATGACAAAATTGGTCATGCTTGGAGCCACAGTGATGATAAATTCTCCCCCTCTTTTCATGATTAATTCTTTTATGTCCATTTATATCGTATCAAAATCACTATTAATTAAATTATTTTATCATTTCACTCATCCTCTCTCTTTGTTATTATATTAATTATTTAGCAAATTATGAATCCTCTTAGTTGAGGCATGAACGAGAATTTTGACACCTTGAGTTGTCTTAGTTATGATCAATCAAGAGGAGGTTAATTAAAAATTGTAAATAGTATAACAGCTTTGATTAGAATTATATATCTTAAATCATGGATAAACAATTGATACTTTTCATCATTTCTCTTAGGAGTAATTCTACAGGATTTAATTTTCTTTTAGTTTTTTGTAAGAGAAAATGGCTCCTATATTCTTCACCATGAAAAATAGTTTCTTTTTGTCATGCAATGTGAGAGTTTTTGTATAACTTGGATCTTACTTTGCATATACTAATTTTCCCTCCTTGTTCAAGACTGAGGGACAGGCTTGCTCTTATGTGGACTTTGCATATGCTACAATACATGTATTTGAAAAAAAATATTTTTTATAAAAAATATAAATATATAACTAAAGAATGTATTATACTAGTTCGAATATAATAATAAAAATATTTTAGCATTTTGTGATTACCTTCTCTATAGTCTAGCTAGTCATACTCCTTTATATATATATGATTCTTTTTCAAACTTTTTTAAAGGAGGGTATGATCATGTGCCTTTATTAGAGTCCTAATATAACAAAAGAGAATTAAGGCACCACATTTTTTAGCTGTTGAACTAAACATGTATATTGCATCTGGAAAAAACATTACTAAAATGACAACTGATTGGCTGGGCTTAACTCATGGGACACCAATTCTAGGGTTTGCACCTATAGTCCATATCATTTCATACCCTATGGAAGAGGCCAGATTTAGGAAACAGACATGGATTCTAATTAGATCACCAACTTCATCCTTATTAACAAGTTCGCATTTATGTCCAAAGGGATGCTTTCTTAGAAGAAATCAATTCAGAATTCCTTGATCCTGACCCTCTGATTGAACTGCTTAAGGAATGAGAAAGGGAGGCCAAGACAACCTATTTGGGCACTCATCTCTATCACCGACAAGTTAAGATTTAAGAGGGGGGAAACTAGACTGGCTCTTGTGGATTACATTTTTTCGACACCTGCTTTTCAATTATTACTTGGCTCAACTAGCCATGGTTCCTTGCAGATTGGTTATTCGTCACCAACTCAATTTGAGATAAGCAGAGATCTAAGCCTAACTCTATCTGAGGTTTGTACACCTTATTTTCTCTTTAATGCTCTTTAACTTCTTTAATGTTGTGATAGAATAACTAATGCAACATATTATGATCCCCAATTAGTATAAATTAACATACTTTTTGACAAATGCACATTTATATATCCCTTTTTTCTTCTTGAAAAATATGATGGAGTTGATCTATTCTAGTATTGGCTGATTGTATGGTTGCTTTTCTATTGAGAAACTTGTAATTGGGTAGGAGAAACAAGGTTGCCACCATTGAGGCCATTTATGTATATATTTCTAAAAAGAATTGTTTGGTTTTATTTAGTATATGAGTTTGATATAATATGTTATTTGATATCTTTGTATCCTAAATTCAACAAATTTCACACTGCATTGTTTACAAAATTTTCGATCTTCTTTTCAGCTCCAATCACTCGATAATTTCCGAGCAAGACACTTCTCTATCTATGAAATGATAATTGAGAAACATCAATATTTGACATGGTTCATTAGTAGCCATTCTGATTGGCCACCCTTTCTATTTCAACACCTATATTTATTATCTGATTAGTTCTAGCCCAAATTGGAATTTTCATCCGAAGGCAGATATCATCAAGAAATCCATAATATTTCAAATGTACCAATAGAAAAAGAATCATTCCAGAACTTATTCTTCCACAAATTGACACAACACTATGTGTTACTCTCTAACTGCAGATTGAAAACATCATTTTATCGGTTTCCCGCAAAGTCGGAACACTAATAACAACTAGTCTTAGAGCCAGAGGGCACTGAAGAAAGGTGGTGGGATCATGATACTTGTACAAAATTAAGATAGAGACTTTGGTGGTTCTGGTCCTTATGGATTGTGTAACTTGTGGTTCATCTATTTCCTTCCATTCATGTGGAGTTGCCAACACCAATAATTTGTTAGCTTTCAATGAAGACAAGGAATGCAACCACATTACTTGAATCCTAGGCTATGTCATGTTGCTTTCATTGCTGCTTGGTCTTTGTGAGAATTTCTTCTACCATTTTGAGCTTTTAAGCTTGACTCGAAATACTCAATGCCTTCCTTAATGTGATTTGGTTCTCTTTGATATTTTTGCCTGCTTGTGAATTTTCTTGTGGTCCATCGTCCATCATAAACCCTCGAGGCCTATGGATTTGCCCTAGCATATTTTTAAACTGATGGGTTCGTAGCATTAATCTTGCCTTCTCTCTAGACCAGCACCTTCCCACCCCCTTAGAACGATGTATATAGACATGTAACATCAAAAGCCAACACTTATTAACTTGTTGGAAATATTTTCTCTAAAACTGTCATATCTTTATTTTATAAAAGTATTATAAAAAAATAATCTATTAGAATAAAATCAGAAGATTGAAAAGAGCTTGCATTGATCGAGACGTGCGATATACACTGTCCCAAGAACGTAATTCGCTTTTTACGTACAGGTCAGTGGCGATCTCATCCCTAATATATAATAACCTGGTTCAGCTCGGTCCTCTTCTAATGAGCATGATAGCTGGGGAGGCTTGACCCTACCAACTCCTTTGGATGCCCAATTTTTTTTTTAAAAAATATAGAAAACAAAAATTAAAATATAGAAAACAAAAATTAGTTGAAGGGTGGAAAGAAAAACTCTCTATCTATAAAAAAAACTCTCATGAGACAGAGTACCAGTGAGGGAGAGAGATCGAATTATATTGAGTTAATTCCAAAGGATCATTTTTATAGACTCTATTCGAAGATCGAAGAGACGTAATATTTCAGAAATATCGTATGTTTTCGAAAACCAATGTTCTCTTTCGAAAAGTCATAACCAGAAGCATCTAACAAAAGAATATTTTAAAGTATTTAAAATAACTAAAATTTAGGAGTAAATTTATTTTTTAATTAAAACACTAACATAACTAATCAACCTCTTTTCTCTGTTTTGATTCATTTGTTTATGTACTAAATCAATTATAGGTCACATCTACGTTGCGTATGCAGATATTTTTTTTCCACTTGATATGGGGCATTTGCATGTTGGAAGCACGATTGCCTTTTGTGATGCCTGTTCTTTTTTTTTTTTTGTCTGCTTGATCTTAGATTGTTAGTTATAGATGCATGCCTTCAATCAAATTATCATTTTTTTTGAAATTTACAATGCAAATGCCTTTGAATCCATCTTGCTTTAATTTAAAGATCAATTCTAGCATGAACCGTAGCTCCTCAAAGTAACAAAAAAGAAAACATCATGGCATAAATTCTCTCCTCTCTCTCTCTCTCTCTCTCTCTCTCATCTCTCTCCTTTCTCATAGTGAAACATGGTGGGACTCCCATCATCTGGGTTCGGAGCTGGAACGACCTATTAGTGGCATTACCAATATCCCCAATAGACAATGCATAATAAAATTCAAGGCCATATACTATGCTTCCTCTAGGAGAAGTCAACTCGACACCAATAACCTTTTTGACAGTGTAAAAAGAATGTTCAAGTTTTAACACAGTTTTACATTAGGTTACATTAGGGTTTATTTTTAACAGATGAGCCTCCATATGTTAATATTGAAAGCTTGTGTTCAAGAAGCTCAATATGCATGCAGCTGGTAAAATATTGAGTGTAATTTTTTATGCCAACTTTGCAGTATTCAGTTTTTGGCTCCATAGTGACTATTGGTGCAATGATTGGAGCAGTTACGAGTGGGCGTATCTCCGATTTTTCTGGGCGTAAAGGAGTAAGAAAAGAATCACCAATTTTCCCCAAGCATCACTTTTTGATATGTTTGTAAATTGGCTCATTTTGATGGAAGCAGGCTATGAGAATGTCAGCCATCGTCTGCATTATAGGATGGCTTGGAATTTACTTTGCTGAAGTTTGTTTCTCAACTTTGTTAGTTTTGGTGCTCTAGATTCTTAAATTCTGAGACAAATTTAAAACTTATTCTCACATTCTACCATGCCTAGGGTGCATTTTCTCTCGACCTTGGGAGAATTCTCACAGGATATGGGACTGGAGTTTTTTCCTATGTGGTATGCTTCTTTCAACTGCACCCATAATTTGTAAGTCATTGAAACAAAAGTATGGTCCTCTCAGGGCTTTGCAAGCATTTTATACCTTCATTGTGTTACTGCAACCTTAGCTTCTGCAAATCAAAATGCTTAAAGATTAGAAGGATTCCAGTATTCGACGCTCGAAAGAACCCACACTTCGCACTCGAGTCCATGAAAATTTACCTATATATATATATATATATATATATATAACATTATGTATATAAGATTCTCACTTGTAGTATAATATAAAGCTTCTATGCTGTTTAGTTCTATCTGTTTTGAAGCAAAGTGGTATTTACTAAAGTTGAATACTGGAAACATACTAATAATAATTGTCAAATTACTTGGGAGCAGGTGCCAGTTTTCATAGCAGAGATTGCACCAAAACAGCTTAGAGGAGGGCTCACAACCATAAACCAGGTAGGAGAATTTTGCAGCCAGCAAACAGAAAAGTTAAATTCAAGCGGCCAAGAATGTGATAGCAAAAACCACTTATGTTTACATGCTTTAACTGCAGCTATTGATCTGTGCGGGATTATCGTCGTGTTACTTAATTGGAACACTGGTCACATGGCGCATGCTGGTTCTAGTTGGTAAGTCCAGAATGCTTCCATCATTTTATCAATGCTTAGAATACCGATGAGAAAAGATTATGATGAAAGTCAAAAATTTATCCTATTTGTTACTATTGTTGTCCCAAATAGCTAATCGGTTTAGATTTTCATGTAGGGCTTTTTCCATGCTTTGTTATACTTGTGGGTCTCTATTTCATCCCAGAGTCTCCTAGATGGCTGGTGAGATTGTATAAATTTATCAAACATGTAAAGCTTACAAGAAGAACAAGTCTCAGATTTTTTGGTGCTTTAATTATCTCAGGCAAAGGTGGGACGGGATAGGGAATCTGAAGTTGCATTGCGAAGACTGCGTGGAAAGGATGCTGATATCTCTCAGGAAGCAGCAGACATTCAAGTTCACACATGAATCCATTTAACATTTGTAACTTTAATACTCCACAGCTTTGTAAGTCATCATAAGGTGATGTTGGAAAGCATAAATTTCTTCACAGGAATATGTAGAAACTCTCCGGAGCCTCCCTGAGACTAGGATTTCAGAGCTATTCCAGAAGACATATCTCCGTTCGGTCATTGTAAGCAACCTTCCAAAACTCCGCGAACTTAAAAACTTCATCATCCTATCACTCTCTTCTTATGTTGGAGATCTTGATGGGGTCTTGCAGGTTGGTGCTGGCCTAATGGTGTTTCAACAATTTGGAGGGGTCAACGGAATTACATTCTATGCCAGTGAAATATTTGTATCTGCAGGTAAAATAACACTTCTGGATGCACTTTTCATGATTTACCTATGAAAGCAACTTTCTAAGTGTTCAGTTTCAAGCTTAGCTTTTGTAAGTAATCTGCCAAGTGTTATTTTTCAACCACAGGATTTGCTTCAGGAAATCTTGGAACCGTTTTGCTGGGATGCATTCAGGTTCCTACCCTTCTGAATTCATGTCTCTATTGATCACTCTATCAAACAATGAATTATAATACTGGTCTGTTTTAACAGGTTCCTATTACAATATTGGGTGCTTTGTTGATGGATAAGAGTGGAAGAAGGCCTCTCCTGATGGTAGATAGATCAGTCATTGCATTTTCCCTTGGAAAACTATTGTGATACAAGATGTTTAACGCAATAAACTTCTTCTGTATTTCAGGTTTCTGCATCAGGAACATGTTTAAGTGCATTTACAACTGCAGTGTCATTCCACTTGAAGGTAACTTCCATGCTTATGGTTCTACAGTTTCTGTGGTCAGTTTGGCTTTTGAAAATAACAGCCTAAGTGATTCTGGATGCAGGACCGAGGAATTTGCATGGATTGGGTCCCTTTGCTAGCTCTTGCTGGGATATTGGTAAGCAAAGCCATTGTGCCAAAAAGTTTTTTTTTTTTTTTTTTTTTCACTACTAGACTCTGCAACAATCATGGTGTTGAAAGTAGCTATAGTTTAAGTTTATATTCAATATTGTTATTCCATGGGAAGTTTATGTGTCCACCAACAGCCGAAACATGTTTTCAAAAGAAAAAGAAAATCCTGAGGCATATTCAACAAGAAGATGCTGTCACAAATTAGATAGGGAATCTATGTTATTATAGTTTCTGACAATATCTTTGGTTAAACCTTTTATTCCTTTTTCTTTCGTAAAATTCTGCTTACACATTTTCCATCATGAAACAGGGCTTTTTGGGGTCTTTTTCAATAGGAATGGGAGCCATTCCTTGGATTATAATGTCTGAGGTAAGATCATGGTGATTTTATCTTTTTCTTGTCTTTTTTGTTTTTGTAAGCCTTGGCTTTAGCCTGGCCTTGCAGCCAAGCAAGGCCTGAAGGTCTGTTTCCAAAGAAAACGGGCAGAGCCCCCATTTCAATCCGAGGAGCCTCTTTCATCGCCGATGGGGGCCACAAAACCTAGCCTCCACTGGTTATATAAGACTCAGAACTAATCCCTTATTTTTTTGGCCCTTCCTCTTGTTTTTCTTACGGGCTGGTTGCTGCCACCAACTGATCTCCGCCTCGGGCTATCAACCATGACCCCTAGCTCGGCCTCCAAAAACCTTGGTCTCTCCTTCCTTTATCTAAAAGAGATGGCAAAGTGTCCCCCTTGCTCTCTTATTTCTCTTTTCTTCTCTCTCTTCTTCCTCTTTCTTCTCTCTTTCTCGCTCTAGCAAATCCATGGACCTCAATAGAGGGTCCCATCTCTCTTGTTCTATGGATCCAAGTTGACCCTAATGAAGCACCCCTGGACCGTCCTGGTACTTGGGCGGCATGTGAAACCCATCACCTCGATTTTGATTTAATATTTCTGAAACTCACTATTGATAATCTCTGTCAATTACTCTTGGTCTTGATTGAGTTCTTACTTCTTGATTCATTGATCGAATCACTTAGATCTGATCCACTCGGAGTCGTCAAATGTCATCATCTAGCCAACTATCTTTTTTTTCTAGCTCTTGAAACTTTAATTTTGTCAAAGTTATTGAATTAGAATTAATTGTGCTTTGTATGACTTTGAATATAGTCGAGTGATTCGCTTGGTTAAATTTTGAAGATTCAAAGTAAAATGAGGTAACTTTGATACTCCTTACTAGTTATTGAATTACTGATAATTTTTAATTTTTCAAATTTTATAAAAGATGAAGATGGTGTTTGACATAAGAGCAAAAGACTTTGGCCTAAAAATAAGGCCCGACTTAGAAACAAGGTCCGACATTAAAAATAACTAGTAATTCGATAACTAGTAAGGAGTGTTAGGGTTAGTTACCTATTTTCATTTTGTGCTTTCAAAATTCAACTAAATAAATCACTTGAACCTATTTAAAGCCACATAAAGTGTAATTAATTTCTATTAAATATCTTTGACAATATTAACATTTCAAGAGCAAGAAAAAGAGGACGGTTGGTTGGATGAGATTTGACAATCCCGAGTGGGTCAAGTTTAAGCATTATGAACTAAGAACTCGATCGAGGCTAAGGCTATTTGATAGAGATCTTCAATTATGAATTTTAGGGACACTCAACGAGGGCCGGGTAATAGATCTAATATGCTGCCCGGGTGCTGCTAGAACGGTTTAAAGCCTCTTTACTCGGTTCAAAGCCTCTTCATTTATGTCAATTTGGATCTATAGAAAAAGAAAAATAAAACTCTCTGTTGGAATTTATAGATTTACTAAAGAGGGAAAGTCAGAGGAGAGAGAGAGAGAGAGAGAGATGCTTGGTCGTCTCTCTTGGATTAGGAAGGAGAGGCTGAGGTCATGGTCTACGACCAACGGTGGCAGCCTGCTGGCGAGAAAAACAAGGGGAATAGGCCGGAAAAATAGAGGATTAGTTCTTAGTCTTAGTTTCGGGTGGTAGCCCGCTCACCGGCGGCCATAACTCCACCATGGAGGGTCATGGAGAGTCCCAAGGGTCCATCAGCAGAGAGCAGTCGTTGCAGTGGTCGGAAAACAGGGAAAAGAAACCGAAAAAGTAGGGGAAGTGAGCAGAGACCTTCTTGGTCGATTTCTGACCGATTTCTCGGAGGAATCCAACTAGCAATTGCTCAACAAGGAAGGTGAAAGATCGGAGAGAGACACAAACAAAAGTGGGGTGCTTCATACCCCGTCTCCGGCGAGTGGCGGCAGTGAGCACAATAATCAAATGCGGCTCTTGGAAGAACCAGAGAGCTTGGTATGGCCTCTCAGGATGGTGGTGAGGATCTTATATAGCTAGTGGAGGCTAGGCTCTTATATAGGGCCGAGCTAAAGCCGGGCCTTACATTTTTTACTTTTTTCTTCTTTTTTTTTTTTTTTTTTGATGTTCAATTTCCTACATGGCAAATCCATTTCTTGGTTAAAGATCCTAAAAATAAAGGCAGTGTGTGGGATGTTGCATTGAGATTGGATTGGTTGCAGATATTCCCAATCAACATAAAAGGAGTAGCTGGAAGCTTGGTGACTCTGGTGAACTGGTTTGGTTCATGGGTAGTTTCGTATGCTTTCAATTTTCTCATGAGCTGGAGTTCTTCAGGTAAGATCCTACTGGAGCCAAAATTTTCTATTTAGTATTATAAACAGTACAGAAGTATGTTTTGCAACCAGTATCACTCAGTTTTCCATCCAGGATTAACAGTAATTTTCAAGAGAACTAGTCAAATTAAGCTTCATATTAACTTAGTTCATTGTGTCTCAAAGAATGGACTAAATGGTTGCAATAGATTTTTGCATTGGTGAACACCTCTTAAGCAACCACAACAAATTTTGAGGCATTCAACATACATAGCAAGAAATTAGTGTCTAAGGTTGAGCCAACAATGGCTATATAGATCTACATATATCCCCATAGGTTTGCTTCCTGTAGTTTTCTGTCAGCAACTACATTATGTAATTTTTTTACTGAAAATCTACATATGCAATATAGTATTTATCAGTATGTATGTTTAGAAGTTTAGGTCATATCTGGATGACTGAATGCTGTCAAATTATCTAATTCAATGAAATGACAATCCAAATATTTCCAGAGAGACAAATTTCAGATCTATTTGGTTAATTATTTTAATCTTGTGCAACTTAAGGAAACTTGTATAAAATTCTTTTCCTCTCAAAAAAACAAAAAAAATCAGTCAGTTTTGCTAGCAGTTTAGATAATCTAACAATAATGATTTGTCTGAACCAAACTAATCAAGGGATTAGACATTATAAATTATTCTAGAGCATCCCATTAAAATGCAGAATTGTATCTTTTTTTCTTGAAGGAAATTTATCTAAGAACTCTTCAATTTTCATTTGTTTGATATGCTGTTTCGATTTCAGGTACCTTTCTAGTCTTTTCTGCTATTTGTGCGACATCTGTTCTGTTTGTTGCGAAAGTAGTACCAGAAACTAAAGGAAGGACTTTGGAAGAGATTCAGGCATCCATGAATTCCCTCGGATGAACAATTTTAGCAGCACTCAATCTAGTTTTGCAAGCAAAGTAGTTTGATAGTTTTCCCGCAACTCTAAAAATTGTTGATTATTGCAACATGACATCTCAATCAAGCAATCAAATATTGTGATTATCGCAAGTTTGTAACACCATTTCTGAACTATCATTAAGTTTTTATGGAAATGACTATCATTAAGTTCCAAGCTATCCTTTAATTATACTTTTTTTGGGGAGGAAAGTATTGGTAGTCAAATTAGCTAATGAGCTAGTATCACAAGTGATAACAACAAAGAACAACAATATTTGATGGTGTCATTTTTCTCAAATTATAATAATAAGATTCCCAGATTCATACCTTTGTTATTTATTAAATATGTTATCATAAAACTTATAATGTAAAGATCAAATAACAGCTGATAAGCCCATTAAGTGATGGTCATTAAATGATAAATCTTAAGCCAATGGCTGCCTTTTTCGACCAGAAAAAAGGGAAAAAGAAAGAAAAATCTCAAATCCTCAGGCTGTTAAAATGGATTTCATAAACATTATCATAAAAATTGTAATGAGAACATCACCTAACAACTGATATGCCAGCCACTATAAAGAACAACTAAGAAATGATGTAAACTTAAGCCCATGGGTGCTAACCCTTGTTTTGGTAAATCGGATAAAGTAAACCAGATGAGTATAAATAAATCTATGAAAATCAGCAAACTAAATATTTAACAATGGATCAGAAAGATTTGTCATAATATCCCATAATATTGATCCTGTGTGATTGGCCATATAAGACTCCCTCCAATCAGATGCACTATTGGCTTTCCAAAATATAGAAGAACCTCAAGAGAGCAATGTATTTACAAATGCTAGCAATCCTGAAGAATAGGATGTGACTAGATACAAGAGGTGGTGGATCTGAAAGCCATCTAATAACTATAAGAGAATCTCCTTTCAAGCAAAGATAAACCACCTTTTTGTTGCACATGTACCCTTTTTACTATCACTTTCTTTCGAGCCACGAAGTGATCTCTATAACCACTCTATCTTTATAATATCCATTACATCCTATCTTGGATGAGTTTGAGTTATAATTGCCTTTGTTGCATAAGCCATTGTAGTGCCACCCAACAGCAGAGCCTAAAAAATTCCTACACCATAGAATGCAGAGCCCCAAAACTCAACATCCATAGGGGCATCTGGTTGTTAGCGTCTAACATCTGCAAGTGAGTGTCAACTGGTTTAATTGACAAGGTTATTAAAGGTCGTTTTGACCTAGGTTCGAGATCTACTTATATTATTTAAAAATTTTGTTATCCCAATAAATTAGATTAGGCAAGAAAATCCCTTCATTATCTAGAAATGAAAATAAGATTTCAAAAAAGAAGGAGAAATCCCTAGTTGCATGATATGTGCCGAGTTTATATTCTATCACCCACCATCCATGTGTTGCTAATGATGAGGAAACGACGAGGGTAAAGCATAAAAATACCCTTTCTTTTTTCTCTTTTATTTAGATAACAATCTTATCTGTGCCTTCCTTATGGTGGATGATTGAGTTGGCCCCTCCAATTCATATACAAGCTGGAGAGAAGTCTTGGATGAATTCCATCATTATAGATGCTGAAAGGATATAACCCAGCTGACATGTTTTGTGGATATCAAATAATCACACACACACACACACACAGAGAGAGAAAGAGAGAGAGGATATGGTGTTTTCCTTTCTCCTAGAAATCCAGGGGAATCAAGTCCTTTGAATTATTCTTGTGCAATATTTTGGCTCTTTAAATGAAATGCTCAAATTTTCTGACTATTCCTATCCTTTGCTTTAGTCCTGGACAGATGCACTCATATAGGTTTCTTTAGCTAAAAGAAAAATTGCAGTGATTTCATAACCTTAAGGCTTTAGCTTTTCATAATCTTTCTCATTTGTTTATTATTTGAATCGTAGTACACTTCTATGATTGAATTGGAATCAATGAGAATCAATAAAATAATTATTGTTATATGTTGAAGAACTTTATTATCGAAATGATTTTAGATTACATAAAATGCATAGCTTCATGGGCTTTATTCTTTTCAGTATCGGGCTTCTCCTGTGCAATGTTTCAAAGCTGAAGATATTATTTTAGCTTGCTTTAGTGCTTTAGTCTATGATAATTACAAACACATATCTTTTCCTTAAAGTCAAACTAAGAGTGCTAATTAAAATTTTTCAGACTAAGTTGTGATGTAATTAGGAGTAATATGATCACATAAAATAGTATTATACTACTACAAAATGTTACGACTCCTACTGCAGTTTCCTCCATTAGTTCCTTGTCCAACATCATGTTAGAGTTGAACCTTGTCCAACATGGTATTAGAATTGCAAGAAAGATTTTAAATTCCGCGGAACTAGGGTATCATGGTTTCTCTAAGATACACAACACTTGTTGTCTAAACCCAAAACTGAAGTTTTCTTTATTTTTTATTTTTTCCTTTATTCCTTTTTTCTTTCTTTATTTTTTTTTATTTCATTTCTTTTCCTTCTTTATTTCCTTCTTTCTTTTTTTCCTTATTTTCTTCCGCGAACTTTTTTTTTCTCCTGTTCTTCTTCCTTCCTTGCTTTCCTTCTTTTTTTTTTTTATTTCTTTCCTTTTTCTTATTCATTCCTTCCTCGCTTTCTATATCATCTCTATTATTTTTTTCCTTCTTCATTTCTTCATCTATCTTCTCCTTCCCTTTTTCTTTTCTTTTTTTTGTCAATTTCTTCTTTTGGTTCTTTCTCTTTTTTTTTCTTTTTCCTTCGAAATTCTATCCCATCCCAATCTTGTTTCCTCACAAAAATGGGAAGACTGAGATGCTTTCTATCTTATTGGGATTTGAAACATCTGTTGCAAGGGATAGTTACAAAATTTATCTCTTGAAAAGCTTACAATCCCTTGCAAATAGGGCCCTGGGTTACAAAATGTTGCGCAAGCGGAAAGCTTTTCTTTGCCCTCCTTTTTGGCATGGGTCAAAGTCAGCGGCGACGACCAAATAGCACCAAGAGATGTTTTTTTTTTTCCAACGGTCCATGTATGTTTTGAGAGGTGCAATTATGCCGTGCCAAGCCGGGTAGCTAAAGACTTGAGCTTGACTTGACTTAAAAAATTGGAGTTCAAAATTTAACTCTAGCTAGATCGTCTGAGCACCAACTCGAC